>PVJO010027263.1:0-19901 GCA_004026905.1 Hystrix cristata | reverse complement strand
AAACTAGAGTCATTTGTATGTAAATGGATGTTCCTGGAGAACATACTATTAAGTGAAATAAATCAGACACTTACTAGTACACATCGAATTGTTTCTCTGATATGAGAAACCATAAGTGTAAATAAGGACAAAGGGGTAGAATAGATATTTTGTTTAAAAAAGAAAAAAGAGAGATAGTATTCAAAAGAGAGAACTAGATAGGGAAAATGGGGATAAAGAAGAAGGTTAAAAGAAAAGTAAGATGAAAGGGGAAAAAATGGTAAAGTGTAGCTACACTTGTTGCAAATAGGGAGGGGTGGGTGAATGGAAGGGAGGGGAGGGGAAGGAGGGAAGAGGGGGGAAAATCAAGATGTATCATGTACAGGTACAAAATAACCATGTTGATTATGATCATTATGTATACAATGTACCAATATATGTTCTTGGTAAAAATAATAAAAAACATTAAAAAAACAAAAAAAAGAAGGAAGAGGAGAAGGAAAAGTTAGCTTCACCTGTTATTCCCTCTTGGAGAATTCCAATGCACATCAGCATTTTAAAAATTCTGAGGACTTCTACAACAAGTTCTGTAAGAAACCTGTTTAACTTTATCTAAACCAAGATTTCCAAACTAATATCAACATGGAGACTTTCCTTCCACACAGAATCTACTAATGTCCCGTGAACAAGTGTTCTTTTGAAATTCATTTTGGAACATAGGCATTGAGGAGCCATGTAGGGTTTTAGGCAGGAGGATGTTATAGTCACATCGGACTGTTAGTAACTCTCTGTGGTTTGAGAATGGGAATACTGGGGGCAGAAAGACCAGCTGAAAGTTATCACCCAGGCAAGAGGTTATGTTTGCCTGAATTAAGATTGCAAGGATGGAAAGGGGTATATCTGACAAATATATACAAAGTAACACTGCTAAAATCTGAGGAGGGAGAGCTCTCTGACAAGAGACAAGACTGACCCAGCCACCACCCACCACGGCTCCATTCTGTAAGAGCAGGAGGACAACTTCGGGCTCTGGGTGAATTCGAGAAGGCTTTGAGTACCAGTGGAAGGCCCAGGGGAAGACGGTCAGCCTCAGTTAAATCCTTGAATCTGAAGAACTGGCAGTAAAAGGTTTTGGAGGAAGATTATAAATTTGAGGAGCATTCAGGTAGAGTGCTAAAATCACAAGTGTGGCTGAGAATAAAGAAGGAGAAACGTTAAATAAGAAAATCGATTCAACTGTCCTGGGAACACCAAGATGAAAGGGTTTAAAAAGAGAAAAAGCAGCTCACGGAAGAGTCTGGAAAAGATAGGAACCACCAAAGCAGGAAGAATACCATAGCAGAAGGAAGTCTTAGGAGAGCCATTTTAAAGATAAAATGAAGTGAGTCACTCTGTGGAACTGCTTGTTTAAAAGACCGAACATGGTGTGTCCTAGCGATGGCCCCAGTGGTATACCATGACTTTTTGGTTCACTAGGTTTATGTTAGTGTATTACATTACTAAGAGTTAAATAAGCAGTTGAGCCAGGCATGGTAGTGCACACCTGTAATCGTAGCACTTGGAAGGCTGAGGCAGGAGGATCACCATGAGTTCAAGGCCAGCCTGGACTACATAAAGAGTTCAAAGTCAGTCTGAACTGAATTACACAGTGATATCCTGTCTCATAAATAAATAAATAAGCAATCACTTGAGAAAATTTCGTATCAAAGAACTGAAATATGTTAAATTTCTAAAAGCAGTCTCAAATATTTAAAGATGTTTAATTGTCTAAGTATGCAAATGGCACCAGTCTTTATTTAGTCCCCAAAAGTGATTGCCAAACCAAGCTGGTCTCAGAATAATAAGGTTTATGTCTTGAATCTAAAGTCTGAGAGAGAAGTGTTTTGTTTTTAGTTTTGTTTGAACTTCAGTAAACATTAATTTTAATAAATCATAGACTATCAGAACGAAGAAATATTTGTTCTAGGTACCTGAAAACCATAAGGATTAAAAGTATTGAAAAATTTTAAGCAGATTGTGTAAACCATACCAACCATTTGTATTATAGCTACATGCAATTTGGCTTCTTCAATTAAAATGTCATCTATTGGACACTCTTCTTCATCATCATGTGAAAGATGGGAAGACTGAAGAGTATCAGGCTAAGTTTTAAAAGAGATAAAGTTAAAAAATCAAAACTTGCAAGCAGATAGCTAGCACTATACTCAACAATAATTTTAATAATTCAAATCAGAATTGCTAAAATTATACTCAAGTATAACTTGGGTAATGTTTTATCCATGCGGGAAGTGTTGTTGTTTCAACTGTGGTGAAATATTCTTTTCAAGAGATTTGTTTTTTTGTTTTTGTTTTTGCTACGTACTTCCAGCTAACCTTGAACTCACTATGTAACCTAGGCTGGCCTTGAACTTACAACAATCCTATCACCTCAGCCTTCCAAGTGCTGGTCTTTTGGAGAGATTTAAAAGCCAAATTCTTCTCTAAACCTGCCTGTGCTTGTCTGCGCTCTCTCGCAATAATGAATGACACAGGGAGAAATCTCTCGGTATCTCAATGCACTGGAAACATCGTCTTAGCAGACGCCATTGATAGGTAACCAGCCAGCCCGTTTGTAAAAGCACCCAATCTCCTGGTCTTGCACTAGAGATGGGCACCGAGACCTTCTCATTAGAGACAGAATTCAAAGAAGTCATTTCACCAAGATAGCAAGCTAGTAAATATCTCCCCTCAGTTTTCTGACATTTAGTTAGCAGAATCAGGTTTTTTATAATGGACTAACACGAGACAGGCAGCTGAAGGGAGGGAAAGGAAGATTATTTTTTTGGTCCAGTATCAACTCACAGGAAAAATGTATTCAATCTTTGTTTTTTCTTCTACTAAAGTCCAATTAACATTTGTCAAAAGTTTCTCCGTTTTAAATAAAGTTATTGTGTTCTGTAAAATCTCCTGTATGTGGTGAGTGACATTTTGCATGACCCTTTGTCTTGGGAGGGAAATAGCACACAGACCTGCAACAGAGCAAACCAAAGGCTTTAACGCAGAGCAGTGGAGGCTGAAAGGGAAAGACCAAGACAGTTATATGATGAGCCGGGGAGGTTTTGAACTCACCTGCATGGCCAGAGTGACCAGAGTACGGACAATTTTAATCGAAAAATTTCCAAAAGAATTATCCCACTATCTGTTTCCTCTGGGCTATATAATTCAGCTTTATCTGACTCAACTGCTAAAGATTTTCCTACTTCAAGGCACCCATCGACATTTCTCAAAAGGTAGAAAGCTACCAGAGTCTCCTACAAGTAGAAGGGTTGCTTAGGAAACTGCAGATTCCTGGGCCCCACTCTGTAGCCACAAGTTCAGATTGGCCTAAGAATCTGCACTTCAGTGAGTTCCCCGCATAATGTTTCCTACACATGATGAAACGGAAAGGCCACTACAGTAAAGAGCCCTCAAATTTAACATCTCTGTTTCCTGGTGAGGAAAGTTAAATATTCAAAACTTCTGGCACTTCGTAGTTTCTCAAGGGATGAATCTCAAGTCGGAGTTCCGAGGTTTGCTTACCAAAGAGAATTTAGTGAAGGACCTCTGCCTACTCACTCAATTCCATCTCAGTAGAGCTGTTCTGTCTTTGTGTTTGCACATGAAATGTCTCATAAAGAGTTAAAATAATGTCTTTTTAAAATTATATTTTAAATTACAAATAAAATAACAGGTTTGCAATACAGAAAGTTCATCTTAAGGAGAAGTTCTATGTACCTATCACTTTTTGGTTCTTTTTTATTCCCCTTCTCCTCCCCACCCACCTTCTTCCCTCCATGTCTAAATCGCCTTTCCCCATTTTCATTATTGTTATTATATTTAGTTCATGTTTATGACATATAATGTTTACATTCATTATGGGTATTTGTTACATCTACATGACACATCTTAAATCTTTTTACTTCCCCATTCCTTCCCCTCCCCGCCCCCACTCTCAGTCTCTTGAACCTCTACTTGTTTGCAAAAGCTCTACCTCCATTTCCTTCTATCAATCCTTTATTTTGCTCTTTGTTTACACTCTGCCTTACTCAAATGAGAGATTCCACATGGCATTTAAGCTTATGTGTCCTGTTTATTTCACTTAACACTACATTTCCAGGTGTACTGATTTCCTTACAAATGTTTAAAATTTATCCTTCTTTACAACTGAGATTCTATTATGTATAGACACCATAGTTTCTTTATCCATTCATCTGTTGATGGACATACAGGCTGCCTCCAGGATTTAGCTGTTATGAATTGTGCGGCTATAAACACAGATATGCATGTATTGCTCTAATACAATGTCTTTAGAATGATACATATACCTTACCTAATGTTTTAGCCGACTGAGTCATCATGTATGAGTTTATTCCCATAGTCAACAATGATACTGCTTGTATAAAGAATATAAACTAAAACAAAGCATACTAGTGGTTAGAACCAAAAGATTAAGTTTTCCAAAGATGATCATTGTTCATTTAACCACCAACAAAATTCTACCTTAATCTATAGCTTTCAATCCTGTCTTTCATAAGTAAATTAAGGTAAAAAGGAAGTTTTGTAGACTTTGCTTGAACTTAACACACGAATGCAGAAATTAATTTTCAGTCAAAATGAGAAAATAAGGAGAAATGTATAGACTCTGAGATGAGGCTACCGAGAGCAAAGCTTTCCACACTGCCCACTTCTGGCAGCAGCCACACGGGACAGCAGGGCAGTGGCCATCAGGGACGGAGGTGCAGGACCCGAGGATGGGTTCAGCGCCAGCCACAGCATGCAGCCAGGAGGAGAACACATGCAGCTATACCACGCCTTAAAGGAGCAAGTGGGAGCTGTGGTGGGGTCAGAGAAGCCCTGTGCACAAACAGAAACACCAATTTTGAAAGCCTTGGTTTTGCCATTTATTAGCCATGCAGTCTGGGACCACCGAGTCTCAGTGTCCTTCACAGAAACAGAGTTAACAACAATGTCACCTCCACGGTGCTTCCTAGCCTTGGCTGATAGCTGTCACCTGTCCTAGCATTTGACTCCCAGACCCCTCCCTGAAGACCGTGACTCTTTAGACCTAGGATGGAGCAAAGGGGATTTGCAACATCAGACAGAATTAGGAAACACTGAAAAGTGATGTTCAAACATTAGGTAACACCTTCTTAATTTGCTTTTGGGCCAATTCATTGCATGAAAGAGAATTGAAAGCCTTAAATGTTGGTGATTTGAAGGTTATTTATCCTTCTTGGGCTAAACCTATGGACTTTTCACTTGGAACATGGGAGAACCCAAAGTCCTTGCAAAGTCACCAGTTGCCTGAACTCCAAATTAATTTCATGGATATAAATCCTCAAGAAAGACGTGGTGAGGAATATAATACTCTATCAAGAGAAGTACTTCCTCTTTTGGGAGTTTGGGGACCTGAGCTCTTTCCCTGTCATGCTACACACAGAAGGCTATTTATTCCTTGCTCTGCACATGCAAGATGAAGAGGTTGAAAGTTTTTCCCAAAAAGAAAGTATTTGAAAAGTGCTGTACTCTTGGACCTTCTGGGTCAAAGCAAAACAGCAAAGACAAGAAATTCTCGAGCTAGAAATCAGATACTATCGGGGAACAGGGTACATCTACCTCCACATTCCTTGGTAAGTGGGAAGGTAGTCTTGAGGTTATAGTACCCAAATGGTTTTCTCCCTCCCAAGAGGGAGTTTGAGTTTTATCTGACCGGGAGCTAAGAGGAAGCTGGTCCTGGAGATTTCTATCACCTTCCCTGCTTCCTCACAGCCTGTCACAAATAAGGTACCCGTACCCTGCCGGCAGGTGCCCTGGGCTCTTCAGATCTTGCCTGGAGCGTCATTAGCACAGATGCTGCACCACCGGCCAGCCCAGAGGGAAAAGGCTTGGTGAGGGAGTGGGAAGGAAACCAAATTTTCTTTTTCATTCAGATAATGGAATCTTTGGCTTGAATTTTTAAAATTAGTACTCATAATATAACCATAACTACATTGTTAATGAAATTAGGCAGCATTTCAGTTTCTGTTCTAGTATCTGTTGGAATTAGAATGATCACCATAAGGTTATTTTTTCCATGCTTTCTGACAGGTACTGAAAAACTAGCATTTGCATGCTCAATAACACTTCTTGAGCATTTATTAGGCATTAGATATTTTACTGACAACCATCTCAATCCTCAATTGGAAATTGGGGCTGAGCAAGACTCCATGTGTAACCTCCCCCAAGGTCACTGAGCTTGCAGATGACGGCGTCAGGATTGGAAGCCAAGTCTACCGCAATCCCCTGTCCTCAACCAATACAATGTACTGGTTCCTTTCACACGGTCAACACAAATAAACTTCTCTCTGACGTCCTTTCTGCTTAAAAAGAATTCATTGTTAAGGCCTAATTTGAAACTAGTTAATTTCATTATTGGGTAGAGTACAAGTGCTACAAATTAAGTAAACGTGAATAAATAATCATGAGACACGATTTTTCCTACCATATGTGGAGCCTCCACTTTCTGTTCAGACAGATTATAAACATCAGGTGCCAAGAGTAAGCTATAAACTCCTCTGATTCCAGACCATGCGATAACAATTCCCAATTGCCAATTGTATTCATGACTCAAATGCATCAAAACTGGACTCAGTACAACAGTAGTAAGCATCCTACGGAGAGAAAAAAAACATTCAAAGTAAATAAATCACACCTTATATCACTTATGTTGAAACTATGTCCTCAATGCTAAATTCCATATAAAATTTTTCAGGAAAGAGAAGGCAATGCAGTTTATTGGTGACATTCAAACTTTCTGAAACTAAATCTGTTCTCTAAATATTGTATGTGTTGAAAAATAATACTGGCGCCCGACAGGCAAATAAAGCATATATGAACTGGCTTGTGTAGGCCACCTGCCTGAAAAATATGCCATGATAGTGAACATAGTTGACTGCAGTGAGGCTGGTTCTTCACAGACAGAAAGCCCATCGCCGAAACACAGCAGGTTTTTCTGTGCAGTTTCTCTGAACACCATGAAACAATGGCCCAAGGTTCGTTCAGCAGGAATCTGAGATTAGACGTAGCTTCAACTTTGCGGAGAAAGAGAAGTGTAAGTGAATTTGTAGCTTGTTCGATGAGAATAGAAGATCCTGGAGTTGTGGTAGATTGCACAGTTTCTAGTGCTCACCAACAATTTGCACAAAGAAGAACGATATATCTCACTCGGCTGCTGTGTAGACTTGTTACCTTGAGTCAATTCATTACTTTAAAGCAAATTTGAAGAATACACAATAGTTGATTTAAACCGGCTTCAGGCAGTAATAAAATGCTGATAGAATTATCCAAAACGGAAATTATAAATTATAGAAATATTCAGATTTTAAAACAATAGTTAAATAGATTGTGGTAACAAGAAAACCATCTTACTTGGTTCCAGGATCTCCTGGTAATATAGCTAAGGACAGAGATGCTATGTATCCTAGCGTTGCACTGAAGGATTTCATCTACTAAAGAGCATTTGGTTATTCAAAACATCCCTGGACTCTGTGGTGTGGAAGAAATCAAAACCATTTTTTAATCCACATAATGAAACCCTAAGAATCTACTATACACTGAAGTGGAAAAATTTCCAAAAGGAACAGCTTCAACTTCAATGATACCAAAGTGCTCTGTGAAGATTTTTCCCCTTGGCTGCACTAGGGACCTACGGGTATTTGATAACACTGTTTAAAAATAACTGGGTTGGGGATTTAGCTCAGTGGTTAGAGTGTTTGCCTCACAAGTACAAGGCCCTGAGTTTGATCCCCAGCACCAAAAAAAAAAAAAAAAAAAGCCTGGGCTTTAATGCAATCCTGCATATGAATATAATTTATATTATGTGAGAAAATAATTTTTCCCTAAAATATCATTGACCCTGGTGGATTTACTTTCTATACAATCAAGTAAATTCATGCCAACCCAGTGACCTCTCAGGTCCAGTCCAGAATTACTAGGTACAGTCTGGCGTGTGTGTGTTTGGGTGTGTACATGTATATAAGCAATATCAGAGGTGGCTATACATATATACATTACACCATACATTTGATATATACATATGGTTATATATTGTGATGTATATAACTATATATCATAATACATATATTATTACTATTTTATATTCTTATAAATTTTTATTTTTGAGTACAGATATCTGGGTACTATTATAATAACTAAATTATATGTCCACTACAACTCTGTAGAGGAAAAATACTGATCCAGATCATATGTGTCACTGTCCAAGTCAGAAACTGGCCCACATGCCCAAAGTCTATGGTAGAAAATTCTGTGCACCCTGACATCAAAGAGGCCGAATTAATTTTTGTCTAAGTGCAAATTCATTGTACTATTATTTTTTATTTCATATCTCATCAAAATCAAATCCTGAGGTCTGAATTTTTTTTTATTATTTAATGAGTTTCACAGTTTTTATTTTTCTGATTGTTAAAAATGCAAATAAACTTACCAATGTGTAGCTTTCAGTCTACCTTCAAATGTTATGAATATTAAATGTTGTTTGAAGCTTTTTCACATAATAGAGTCTATTAACATATTTACAACAATTTTCCATTAGTCTTAAAATTGTACAAATCTAAAGTGAATAATTTGGTAAAAGGGAAATGCAAGACTGTCTTGTCCACAATTCATACCCTTCAGTAGCTGAGCATTTCGGTTGTTTCTAATTTTTTATGACTATGAATACCACTCCAGTGAAGACCTTTTGGATAAATCTTTGCCTACATTTTAAATTTTTCAGTCGTTTTATGAGGTACAATTGGTATGCAAATATCTGCACCTACTGAATGTGGACAATTTCATGAGCACTTTGTCCACAATTTGAATCACATTCTTAGAAGTGGTGCAACGGTTGATTTTAGATGTCCACCTGACTTGACAAAAGAGTGCCTGGAGAACGGATAAAGCTTGCTTCTGGATGCATCTGTGAGGTTTCCAGTGAGACTGACATGGGGATCAGTGGACTGGGAAGGGAAGATTCACCCTTTATGTGGGATCCAGATAGAACAACAAAGACAGAGGAAAGGTGAGTTTCCCTCTCTCTCTTGCAGCTAGGACACTCTTCTCCTGCCCCTGAATATCAGCTCCAAGTTCTCCGGTCTTTGAACTCCAGGTCTTACACCAACAGTCCTGATGGGCTCTCAGGTTTTTGATTTTGGGCTGAGAATTATACTATCAGTTTCCCTGGTTCTGAGCTTTCTCTTTTGAACTGAGCTGTGCTACTGGCTCCCGGGCTCTCCAACTTATAGACAGCATCCCCTGGAACTTGGCCTCAACGCCACATGAGCCAGTTGCCCTACAAATCCCATCTCATGTATCTGTATCTATGTCATCTGTACCTACGTATCTGTGTCTCCTACTGGTTCCGTCACTCTGGAGAGCCCAGACTAACACAAATGGAATGTGAACATTTATAAGATTTTTGATATTTATTTATTACATCATTCAACAAAAATATATAAAAATCTATTCAAGAATCTAAAGATAATGTCAAGATCAAGACAGCTGATACTTTCCCTCGTGGATTATGTTACACTGGGAAGACAAACATTAAATGATTAGCTATACAAGTAAGTATTCTGTAATACTTGCCCTAAGTGCTAAAAGGGGAATTATATAGTGTTAAGAACGTAGACTTTTATTACATACCCACCTTGATGGCGGCAGGAGGGGAAGGGTAAGAAGCAGGGAGGCCTTCCCCGAAGAAGCACCACTTATTCTGCTATTTGAAGGATGTATAGGTATCAGGGGTGAGGGTGAAAGACAGTAGAGCCAGAGAGCTTTGGAAGGTGCCTCAAAGGACAAGAGTCTGACAGATGTCCCGCTTGTATGAAGTTGTTATGGTCTGTGCCTACATTCAAGGTCAGGGGACAGGGCCAGTGCCTAGGACTCTCCTTATTATATCCTTAAAGGGCCATATTTACGACTGAAAAACCACTAATTTTTTTTTTTTAAAAACCACTGATTTTTATGGCTGAAGCATAAGAACACTTTTCATTTTATTTCTTTGATTTCTATTGAGTTTGAGATTTTTAAAAGTTTTAGCGATTTGTTTTTCCTGGTATGAACTTCTCCTAGTCTTTATAAATAATTCTGTTGGACAGCTAGTTAATTTTCAAAAGATTTGTAGGAATTGGGTTTTAATTATTTTACCTTTGTTTTAAGTTATAAAAGTTATGCATGGATAGTGCAAAAATTCAAATAGTAAAGAAAGTGTATACAATTTTTTTAAACCAAAGGTTCTTTATTTTCCCTCCACAAACCAAATCCCCCAGGGGAAGGTAACTGCTCTTAAGGGGTTGCTGTAAAACCTTCCAGGGTTTTCTTAGCCCAAAAATGCAATGATGCATGAGTCTTCTCTTCTCTTTTCATAATGACCTCTATCACTTCATCTCCTCCTCCTGCTCTCCCTTCTTCCCTGCTTTGGTGACCAAGGTCTCCCTGCCGTTTCCTGACATGCCAGGCTGCCTGCCTTAGGGCTTGCCCACTGGCCAGTATCTGCCTAAAAGGCTTTCCTGATACTTGCCTCACTCCCTGGCCTTTCATATCTTTACTTAAATGTTACTTTCTCAATGAAGCTTCCCTGACCACCCTATTGAAGATACAGCTCACTATCCCCTGGGAACACACCCCTCACCCTATTTCCTTATTTTTCATGATCTATATTACTTTCTATTATGTAATATTCATTATTTAATATAATTTTCCTCACTGGAAGCCTCTGTTATAATGCAAACTCTCTATTGGCACAAATTTTTTAGGGCTATTTTGATCATTCAAGTGTCCTAAGTGCCTAGAACAATACCTGACATTTAGTAGATGCTTGATAAATATCTGCTGGATAAATAATAAATACATACAGTGGTTTGTTTTCATGCTTTAATTTTTTTGTTTGGTTTGTTTTTGGTTTTTTTTTTTTTTTGCTTTTTTGTTTTTGGGGTTTTTTTGTTTTGTTTTGTTTTTTTGGTGCTGGGAATCAAACTCAGGGCCTTGTGCTTGCTAGGCAAGTGCTCTGTCACTGAGCTAAATTCCCAGCCTTTCACACTTTAATTTTATTTAAAATGTTTTGTTCTAAAATCTACTAATAATTTCACTTGGGAATTCTTTGATTTCTTTAAAGTTGCAAAAGTTCTTTCTCATCCTGAGAAAATGAAGATAGAAATTAAAATAATAGTAACTAAATTTAGAATTTAAATTTATTATTTACTAAAATAAAAGTAATCTAAATTTAGTAAATTACTGAGCATTCATTCTGTGCCAGGCAGGGTGCTAAACTCTTAGACTTGGATTATCAATGTAATCAACAATCCACCTCTGAGATTGTTCTATAATTACACCCATTCTACAAATAAATACACTGAAATTTAGATTAGGTAACTTTCTAAAATCACATAGTCAAGTAACAAGGCTGACAAGTGTGGAAGATGGAATTTGGATGCAGAGATAAACACATGCATGCTAGGAAACAATGACTAATTTTTCAAGAGGTCCAGACATAGAAACAGAGACTAGATAATAAAATGGCTACTCATTTGACAGCCACATAGACTCAGCACGTGGCCACCAAAGTTAGACCCAACATGAATGGGGCAGGAATAGAGGTGGCAGGCAGAATTATTTAAGAGTGAATACCTGAGTTTATGTAGCGCCTGGGAGCAGTAGAAGCAAGTTTCCATGAGAACATATTATAGAGCAAGCTCCATTGGCCACTATCTTGTGTGCAAATGACACTGTCACAAATTCTTACGGGAGATACAGCTATCACAAACAAGCATTGGCGTTTTAGAGGCATGCTCAGAATCACACTTAATCGACTTCATCATAGCTGTTGATGACAATAAATGACGATGAACGTCAACAAGAATGTTAAGGGCCACTATTCTAGTCATGGTGCTCAAACTCTAGCCTTGAGTCAGAACCACCCAGAGAACATGTTAAAACTATTTCCTGGATCTTGTCTGCAAAGATTCAATTCAGCTGGGCTAGACCCAGAATTTGCATTTCTGCCCAACTCAAGGGTAACGCAGATGTTGCAGGTCTATTCGCTCTTCACAGACCTTGAAAAACAGATACTTTCCCAGGGTTGTACAGCAGCTATTGTGAAGGCCATGAAAACAGAGCGGGTTTCCTGACTCCAGGTTGAGAACGTTCTCTTTTTTCGCCGTACACCATTGCTTCCCAGTTCTAATCCTGGGCTTAATAGCTAATCTCAGTAAAATGAACTTTAAAATATAATTATTACCTTACAAAGTTCACTGTCACAAACAGGATGAGAGTGAAGACTACAGTATGAAATTTGAAATACGCGATTTCTTCACATCCAATCACAATGCCAAAGAAAGTATATATTAAATGTTCGTACACAGATGAAAACATCATTAGGAATCTAGTATGAATAAAAATGAAATGACAGTTTAAGTGCGTTTCAGCAAAGGGAGAAAATCATTTCTGTAAATCCACAATTCAAAATAAGAGTCTATCAAAGATTTATACACAAAAATACTATGATCTCTGAGCTACTTATACTTCATTCATAATGAAAATGTTAGTGTCAATAATTATTGGTATTTTAAATTCTCTGCAAATGTAACTGAGAGCAAAATTTAAACTTTACAGGTTAAAAAAAGTTATACGAAGGGAATTTTAGTAGCATCTACAAAGGCAAGATCTCTTAAGCACTTAACTTCTAGGAGATCTGTATTAAATACATAACAGGAAACTTACTTGGTAATTACATGCTCCATATTTGCTTTAAAGCTTAAGGAATCTAAATTCAGTCCCACAGTAATCAAAGCAACAATACCTGACATTCCAAAATATTCCACTGGGAAGAGAGAAAAAAATGAGTAAAATTAAATACATTTAGATCTGTACACTGAGTTACTTTATCTTGAGCAAAGAAATGGTGAGAGATTTGAGAGTAGTATTTCTTTACCTAGAAAGCTATTTCAAGGGATCGGTCTAATCTTGTGGATCAAGAGTAGTGAGGTTTTTTTTGGTTTTTGTTTTTGTTTTGTAAAGGGCCAAACAGAAAATATCTAACCATTACGGGCCATGTGTCATCTGTCAGAATTACTCAGCTGTTGTAGTGCAAAAGTAGTCATCGTCAATATACAAGCAAATGAGTATTCAATAAAATTTTACAGACACTAAAATTTGAATTTCATATAATCTCCATGTACCACAAAATATTTTTCTTTTGTTCTTTTTTAACCCACTTTAAAATGTAAAAGTCATTCTTCACTAAGAGACAGTCAAAACCAAGCCTATCTCACCCAGCTGGCCAACCCCAAATGGCCACTGGGGAAAGGAATAATGGAAAAGTAGTTTAAGAGTCTCTGTACAGCACCTCAGAGCATTGTGCTGCTTGTACTAGGAGTCGTAGGCCAGGCTCAGGGCTCCCTCGGTACCCAAAGTTCCCAAAGCTTGCTTCTCTTTTGCCTCCCTAACTGAAGTAGTAATTCCTTGGGCTCTAAATAGATGTGTGAGTGTACTCTGGGGCAAGAAAACTAACCATGAAGAATGTTTGAATACCATAAATACCTACAGTCGTAGGGCTGCAGAGTCTTCAAATAGCACACTACAAACAGTCCAAAAAGCTAAAGAATATGAAAAATAGAAGTCAAAGAACTTTGGGAACAGGACAAAGTTGGTTGCTCTTGGAATGTGACCTTTCTCTTCTCCTTTGAGTTCTTTCATTTGTAAAATAGGTGTAAAATAGTGTTGTCTTGTATAATTGTTGTGAAAGTTAAGTCAGATTCTGTAAAAATTGCTTGGCACATTTTTGTAGCAATGAATAAATGATAATCATTATTACTGTGATATTTACTTATCTATTCACTTACTGCTTAGTAAATTAATATTGTTTATTAATTTAGAGAGTATTATTCCTTTCACTTGTCTAATCACTTAAGTTCACTTTAGATTCCTTTGTTTACTTAACTGAGTTTAATTTAAATAGCCAATAACAACAAAACCAGCCGTGCCGCCAACTGTGATATAGAGAAACTGTCTCCAAATCTTATTTTCAATTCTTCATAATTTGTATGACTGGATTTTGAATACCTTTTTGGCATACATTTGATTTGAATCGGAATGAGCTGAACTGACCAAGCTTTTTGGCTGCGTACCTAAGTGAGCATAAGGAATCCTTATTGCTTCATTAGATGACAACCTCGTCCCCACTTGGAAAGCTCTATGTCAGGACTGGGAGCCTTCTAGTGTGGAAATGATACTAAAATACCTTAAAGACCCCCATCCTTTCACTCTGCTCTTAATTCACACCCACAGGCATCTGTCTTAGAGGATGCCAAGCACTAACTTCCATTTTTAAAAAGGAAAAGAGACAGGAATCAACTTTTTTAACTGCTCTACTTTGAACCCAGTGGTGTTCTGGTAAATATTTTAAACAAGCTCTCTAGGTGTGTGTGCATGATGGGGGTGATACTTGATTTGTAGTGTCTTCCAGTATGCATGGTATAGACTCCCACCATGGCCAATTTCAAGCTATCAACATGATGTCACTTGAATATAGAGTTGGGGAGAAATGTGCACAATCAGCTCCCCAAACTTGTAGGAGCTGTCTATCTACAGCTCGCCAGCATAAGCAAGCCACACAGCACGCATCAGCTCATTAACTGCTGCCTCTACATTAACACCCTCTACAAATTAGATGTCACTGGCCACTTTTACAGATGAAGAAACTTAACTTTAGTGAAGCTAATTATCCCATGTCAGTGAGCTAACAAATTGTGGAGCTGGGGTCTGAACACACATCTACCTAACTCCAAAGCACTTCAAGGACTAGTATCAGTCTATTCAGCCAACATGTGTTAAATTACCATCAGGCGCATGGCAAGCTCTGAACGTGGCTGGGAGGAGGTGAAACAAAGAAGGGAACTAAGAGGTGTACTCCACCTGAAGAATTCACAATCTGATGGAGAAATGGACTAAATTAAATTTTCTTCAGAGATTTAAGGCATCCATAAAAGCTTCACAGGAGAAAAGGAAATGAGGACGTTGAAGGAACTGAGTCTCCAGTGAATGTTTTCTATCATTTTACTGATTCAGAGCAATGACCACCCTCCCTACCCCTGTGACAATTTATCCGTAGAAGAAGCAGCATTTTTAGATAACTGGAGGTGAAAAGAGGAATAATTAACCTGTAAGGTCTTTAATGGATGGAAGTTGTTCCACTCTGAGAGATGAGATCAAAAGCAGAAATTAACAGTTTGGTCATAGTTACTACAGCTCTTGGGGACCTTGGTCTGGCCAGTAAACACTTCAATTCCCAATTTTACTAGCTGAAAGTCCACCAGTGCTGGGCACTCTTACTCCTGTAATTATTTCGCTTTTGTGCCTCTCTTCCAGATATAAATATGTGCAATTTCTCCCTCTCCTTTTCTGCCTCCTAGAAGGACCACCACTTCAACAGCTTCCTCAGGTTTTGACCAATTGAATTAAAGTCTGCTGAGCTGAAAAGCCCTCAGGAGTATCTCTCAGAACTTTCTCATTTTACAGATGAATTGCTCAGAGTCAGAGCAGGAATGATCTCAGTGCTTATTCCTCTTCCAGAGGACAGAGTGACTACCTGTGAGCTCAAAGGACAAAGCTCAAAAGGAAGCAGAGTAATCACACAAATGAATGCAAAGAGGACAGGACGTAGGGTTGTAATAAAGAGGGTGTTAAAAGAGAAAAGGAAAGAGCTACAGGTGACAGTAAGATAATATGACAAGACACATGGACAGACCACAAAAGGAGACATTGTTGAGAAAAAGTAACTGGAATCAGAATAAGGACAAATATCAAAATTTATAAAGTTTACTTTGAGGACAGCATTTTTTGTATTTCTGTCTGCCTTACCAATGAAGAAAGTCATATACACCAATGAAAAGCTAAGAATGATATTAGTCAGTGAATTGTTAAAAGGATCAGTCAGTATAAACTCAATGAATCTTGCACAGCAATATCCACATATGATGCTTCCAAAAATGTCCAAGACGAGTCCTGAGGCTATATGTTGTTCTATAAAAAAGAAGCAAATAAAAAATTGAGCAATAAGTTCAATTTCATTCATTGACAGCACTTTGGTTTACTCTTGATATTTTGAATGGGGTTCATATTCTTCAGCAAACAGAAGCATCCTATAAAAGCCTAACACAAGAGTTCTCTCAGGGTAGCTTTTCTATGCAGACTGAAGTTTACTTATCCTGAGATAGAAGATTCAAATATCCTCAGGAAGTAGCAAGGAGCATAAATGTAAAAAACCTGTGACAAATTGGAGAGTGAATATCCAAATAAAAGAAAACTAACGTTAGGGATGAAACTCAGGAGTAATGCCTTAAATGCATGAGGCCCTGGGTTTGATCTCCAGCACTGGAGAAATAAAAGCGTACCAAATTTTTAAAAAATTTAGAAGTAAATGTATTAGTCAGCTTTCTTGTTGCTAGGACAAAATACCTGACACCTGCCATTAAAAAGAGGAGAGGATTATTTGGCACACAGTTTCAGAGGTTCAGTCCATGATTACCTGGTTCCAAGGCAGAAATATCATGGTAGAAGACCATGGGGGAGCAAAACTGCTCACTTTACAGCAGCTGGAAAGCAAAGCTCAGGGGAAGGACACCAGAGAAGAAGGGGCCAGGGACTAGATACAAGTCACACCTCCATGACTCACCTGGACACGCCCAAACCTGTGGTTTTCTAATCCCCTGGGCAACTCTCAACCCAATCAAGTTGACAGTTAAGATTAAGCATCGCACTGTGTCAGGGCTAAGAAAATTATACCCAGGTCACTGTGAACCTGCCATCAGTTGGCAACTCCAACCTCTAGTCCAGGGAGATTTTGAGAAATGAGAAGCAAATTTTTTGTTAGTCCTAATAACTATCAATGCTAGTGGCAGTAATTGGGTAAGTATCAGGATAGTCTTAAATAATAAAGAACTAAATGACAAAAATTGTCATACCCTAAATGCCTAGAGTTCCGTCATCAAGAAGCACTGAAATGTCCCCCAAAAGTCTCATGTGTTCAGAGGTGGGGCCTGGCCAGAAGAGGTGAGTCACCTGGAGTGTGACCTGGAAGGGTGTATTCTTGTCCCTGGCTCCTCCCTTCTTTCTCTTTGCTTCCTGGCTGCTGTAGGTTGAGCAGCTTCCTTCTGTCATGTCCTTCTGCCATGCTGTTTCTACCTTGGAACCAGCCAACCATTGGCTGAACCCGGTAAAACCCATGAGCCAAAATAAACCTCTCTTCCTTTGAGTTGTGGGTGTTGGATATATTGTCCAGTGATGGGAAAGTGACTAATATAGGCAATAAATGGATAAGTATCATGAAAGTGCTACATGACAAAAATTGCTGTATCACAAATATCTCTTTCGTTGAACATTGCAAATGCTCCCTTATCTACCAAGATACCTTTCTCCTTTTGTGTATCTCTCCTTTTGCAACTATCACAGATATATATCAGGAAAGCATATTTTCCCCCTTTATGCTGTGATTTCCTTTTCCCATTTCTTCTCTATCTACTAGTTCTACATCTGGAAAACTAGCATGGCAACATATTCCGTATCCCAGTGACAGCCACATAAAATCTGGCTGTTGTCACTTCTAGAACCGTCTCCCCAGTACCACATGAACTATTCTGCTTTCACCCTCAAATGTGAGTACAGGAGCATGTCAATTCTTAACATCCATCCACACATTGTGTATGTGTGTACGCATACATACGTGCATATGGAGGGAAATAAGATCATTTTTAACGGTTTTTTTCCCTTTGATGGCCAAGAAAACACATAGATGGTAATTGTTTTCTTGTTACCTGATATATCATTTTAATTGGTCCAAGAGTAAAGTACAGGGAAAGTGAAGACATCTTGAACATAATTTAATTTCAGTAATCAGCAAACGTATTTTATGTATTATAATTTTGACAACTCAGGAAATGTATTTTGAATTTTGAATGTATTTTAATTTCAACAAGAATGATTTTAGTAAATATATAGACCCACAAAATGCTCTTACCTCTAAACAAGGCAATTTGGGCTGTGTCACCCCGAAAAATTCCAAAAAAAATGTGCATGACACCACAAAGGATCAATGATTCTCCTCTAAGGAAATCAGTATACATTTTAGAAATGCCTGAGAAGGAAATATAAGATACAGTTTAATGTGGCACATGAACAGTGTGCTCTTGCTTAGGAAATATGAAAAACAGAGGAATAGGCTGGGGGAAAAGAAGAACATAAAGAAAAAGAAAACCATGACCGAGACGGGTCTGTAAGACAAGCACAGTCACCACTTTTTAATTTCTCCTTTGTGACTTCTGAATTTCCAGGGACGGTGGAACATGGTAACAGCGCTCCTGTTTTTGCTCATGGTCTTTACCATGCTCGAGCTTCCAGATGAGACAAATCTCTGGACACCACATTTAGCTTGAATAAACACGAATTTGGCTCCAAAGAACCTCATTTTAGAAATACGTACAAAGTACGAGGCAGCATTTATACTTCTAGGTACATACTCAAGAGAATTAAAAATGTATGTCCACACAAAGTTTTGCACATGAACGTTCATAGCAGAACTATTCGTGATACCCAAAAAAGCCACAATTCAGCGCCTAGCGGCTGATGAATGGATACACAGATTCGGCGTATCCCTGCAGTGGGACATTATTCCGGCACAGAAAGGAGTGAAGCGCTCGCTAGTACATGTTACAACCTGCATGAGCCTTGAAAACACTAAGTGAAAGAAGGTGACAAAAAAGCCACATACAGTAACCCTCCTCAATCTGTGGTTTTGCTTTCAGTAGTTTCAGCAACTGAAGTCATTTGTGGTCCTAAAATATTAAACAGAGAATTTAAGAAAGAATGATTCATAAGTTCTAAGTAACTTACTGCAACAGTACTGTAATGTGCGTACTATATACAGGTCCTTATTTAGTGACCACTTCACTTAATGACCTGGTCGCAGAACGGAACTCAGTTATGAAAGGACATGTCCCGGTAGCCAACTGTATTTTAGGTACATTCACTGAGCATGTTGTACAAATAAATACAGCATTCATGAAAACACAGATGTCTTCAAAATACGTATTATTTTTATAATGTACTAAAGAAAAAAATAAGCTACCTAAAATTTTTTTTTTACTATTGAAGCAAAACAAGGAAAGTTGCTTCCGGTTTCATTACTGTAGCCAACAAAAAAGCTAAGACCAGGGGCTGAGGGTTTAGCTCAGTGGCAGAGACTTGCCTGGTGAGCACAGGCCTGAAGTTCGATCCCCAGCACCCCTCGCCCACAAAAAGACAAGATAAGCCACAATCTTTGACAGAAGACACAAAACTATGGATTAAACAGGTCTGGAGATTGTTAGCACATTTGATTTCTCTGGTTAAAAAAAATCCTTTCATTTTTCTCTTAGATTCAGTGAGTTAACTAGAGGCAAGTAAAGATTTGTCACATGAAGTTTTAGGTTTGCTTTATGTGCATTTTTAAGAGTCAAACGCTACAGTGATTACTCTTCACTTCTCATTGGCTTAACGTGGAACTAATATATTGGTTCACTGTAAAATTTATAAAAGGAAAGAATAAAGCAAAAGAATCTATAATTAAAACTGAAGTCTTTTTCTAACCATATAATTCTCTTTATTCAGCTGAGATCATACAAAAGCATCACGTTTTATTTATCCCCTTACGAGAGCCTCTTCTAGATCTGCTTTAAAATAAAAATCGTTTGAGCCCTGTGCACTCTTTAAAACAGGTATGAGTAGACAAGTTTTTTTTAACTTACATACAAACATCCAGTACTCTTTTCAGTGGACCAGCCCACCTCAGATATAAGTTATACAGGTTTTACAGTGGAGGGGGGCACCTTCCCTAA
>PVJO010027262.1:0-19941 GCA_004026905.1 Hystrix cristata | reverse complement strand
AATTATCCTTAGGTTTGTATTGATTACATTTCCTTGCTTATATTCTTCAGAGTACACTTCAGATTCTTTGAAAATGATGAAAATGTCATGTAACTCAGCAATGTTTCAAATCTAAGTTTTCAAAGGAGAAATACTACTATTAAAGCATAGAAATCTTATCCATTTATGTACATTATCTTATAATCATATACATATATATGTATATTTCTCAAAAATCAGTTTATATGATTAGAATTCCCAGCATTATCTCTGATTTTGAGTCTCTGCATTTGGTTCTTCAAACCAAATATTTTTGCCTTCAAACAAGTAAAGATCTCTCTGTTTAGCAAGACGAAGTATTTATTATTGTAGACCTTAAACCATTTTTCTTTCTGTGGGTTCCATATCGAATTTCTTTTTTTTTTTTTTTTTTTTTTGGTGCCAGGGACTGAACTCAGGGCCTTGTGCTTCCTAAGCAAGCACTCTAACCGCTGAGCTAAATCCTCAGCCCCTCAATATCAATTTTTAAATAAGAGAGACTCTTTTATGTAGCTAAAAGAGCAAATTTCCCATAGAGTTAGAGACCAAGCCTACCGCCTGAGCACAGTGAGTTTTACCAAGAAGCCAGCTGCTCCAGAAGAAGGTAATTGCCACTGAGAGGTGCAGACTGCTTAAATATAATGTGCTCAAATTATTTCTGTTAAGAGAAAGATGATAACACAGATTTTATCTTAAAATATTTTAAATAATGCATTGATCTCTTCTAGACTATAGAGATTATGAACGATCTTTTCAATTGTTACATGTGGAGTTGCTAAAACTGATTTGGTAAATAAACACAAATTACCTATTTTTCTATTTTGTTTACAGGCTACTGATGGAGAAATGTACTTTATTAGTAAGCACCAGATAAACTTATTTTATCTAATTTAAAACTTATAGAAAATAATGAAAACATCAATCTGGTTTTCTAACTGCTGACAGTGATAAGAAATTACATACGTGTTCAAAACTAATAGTATCTTGGCCCACTGAACCACGCATGGAAGGGAATGCAGTCGTGAAGTAGTGTTCCCATTTCAATTTTTTGATGCTTCAGGACAACCAAATGTCCTTCATGTATCAATGCAGAAAGAAAGTAAGCAATATTACCAGTATGTCGACAACTTATAGAAGCTAATCAATTTATAGTTTTCTTTAATATGTATAATGTCTTTGGTTTTATCCATTCCTCATGGGTCTTTCTTTTATGCTAAATCAGAATACCACAAACTGGGTAATTTGTAAATAACAGAAATTTATATCTCACAGTTCTAGAGACTGATGAGACCATGATGAAGTTGCTGGCACATTCTGTGTCAGGTGTGAGCTGCTCTCTGCTATGAGAAAGGTGGTGCCTTATTCCCGTATCCTCTGGGTGGAATGAATACTGTGTCCCTACAATAGCAGAAGGGGCGGAAGGAAGCATGTCATTCCATCATGCACCCATGAATAACTCTCTTGCATGACTTAACCACCTGATATGGCCTCGTGTCCTACAACTCTTTCATTGGCCATTAAGTGCTAATTATAAATTGTGGGAGACACTTGCAGACCAGAGCACCTGAACATGATGGAGTTGAGTGAATTCCTATTCAGAAAATGCTTTGAGGACCGGGAGATGGTACATTCCAAGGGCCAAATTTTTAGAAAAATATTTCTTACCATTTTACAGATGTCTGAACTTGAGAAAAAAATAGGCCTATGTGACTAATTGCATCATTATATAGTATGGATCAATATTAATTGACTAATTTTGTGTCAGTGTTCTTCCATCATGTAAATTATAGGAAAGGTGGAAATCTGTAAATCTGTTCAATATCAGATTTACTTTTATATTTATATTTATATTTACAAAAGGAACAATCTTCCTTTTATAACAGCAACTAATATTAAGCACACTTTCAAGCTTAAACATATTTTTAAAGACATATATTAAGTAATTTTATAGAAGGTAGATTTTCTGAAAAAATCATTTCTCTGGTAGTCCTTTTATGATAAGGTAGATATCTATTTGAAGGGGGGATTAAAACATTTTTATCGTTAGCTAATCGGCAAGCAATAATTTGTTTCTTGAATGAATGCATCTATAAAAATAAACACCATTTTTGCAGATTAACTTATTCTTTTGGAAATATAGAAATTGTTTTTCACTATTTCAGTTAAATTTAAATTTCCCTTAATATGTTTTGTTAATATTAAGAAAACAAACATTCATGTTTTTAAACATGAACTTCTAGTTTAACAGAGGAAAAATGAATAACACAAAGCAGGTCAAGTATTTCATAAGCTAAATCTCTAAGAATAGTCTAACAATGAGTCTCAATCAAAAATATATTAACCTTAAAGGAAAAAACTAGATTATCAGTTACTTTTCATGGAATGAGAGATCAACTCAATGCTATATATGTGCATTCAACCAACTTTCTAAAAATATTTATGCTTTATCAATATTACTAGAAAAGACTGTCAATATGATCTTTGTCATGCTCAGTATCCAAACTGTGCAGGATAAAAAAATCATAACTGGATATAAATACTTTTAAACTATAGTTGTATTTGCAATAATAAGTAATATTTCAGAAAAGTTAACCATACGTGGATAAACAAAACAACAGAAAAAGAACTGAGTTAAACCATTGAACATGAATTAAAGACTAACTTACAGAAGTTGTCTATAAAGTTTAATGAAAAGTAAATGTATTATTCTTTGTGAGAAAATTATTATAGTCTTTCTTTCTGAACTCAGATTTTCCTAATTTATGCATTTCTGATTATGTAAATAGCCAGCACCATGTAGTAAGACCATATTGATGACTGGACTTACTAGTCTTCATTCATTCTATTATTTGGTGTGTGAAGACCAATATCTATTAGAATATATCTTTATAGATTATAAAATTCACCAGGAATACTTGAACATGGAGGCATGAGTCTAACTCTAAGTAACATAAAACACAAATAACATGACTTATATAGTGCTTTATTTCTCATGTAAAAAGACATTCTGGGATTAAGTGTCTGGTAAAGTAGTCATTATACTAGAGCCAATGTATTTACTGTTATTTTTTGTTTGTTGATTATTTAAATAATTTGGCTTGTTTTCTGGCCATAATATTGTCGTTACAATACTAAGCATCCTATTTTCTTTTAAAGGAGACAGAAGAGGAAGAGGAAATAACAGTGAGCACATTTTTGTCCACGGGCCAAGTCTGTGTCACAGACCACTGTCAGCAGCAGGAAGTGGGCGAATACACCAGTATGCCTGTTATCCAGACGGGATACATTTCAACGCCCTCCATAGTTGCTTGAAACTGCAGGTAGTACCAAATACTATTTTTTCTTAACATATGTACTTATGATAATAGGTTTCTCTGGCCTATCAAATTGCCAGCATCTCCACCTTTTTGCTCTGTGATCATTATTAAAGTAAAATAAGCGTTACCTACACACAGGTCCTTGTGATGCCATGAGAGATGATCTGATAAAAGATACGGTGTGGTGGACTGATTATTGTGGTCAGTGTGAGCCAGAACGCCCAGCTGGACTGAGTTGGTTGGTTCTGGGCTTAGAGGATCCACCTGAGGATTGTTGCGGAAGCAATATAAAGGAGAACGGGAGCAGAAGACAGCTGCGGGCTTTTTCCCAGGAGAAGCTCTGCTGCGGTTGGTTCTCCTGAAGGGGAATTGGCTGTCCTTGTCACAGAAGGAGCTCAGGGCCTTGCTGTCATCAAGGATGGCTGCTGTTTCTTCCGGGGAGCTCTGGTCTTCATCTCTGCAGTGAGCATCATATCCTGGTTCTAGCAAAGGTTTCTTCGGTTGTCATCTGCAGACACAGACGTGCATGGGACAGTCCTGTGGGCTCCCAGCCCTTGATTGGATCTTTTGTTTTTTTTTTTTTTTTTTTTTTTTTGGTTGGTGTTGGGGATCAAACTCAGGGCCTTGCACTTGCAAGGCAAGCACTCTAACCACTGAGCTAAATCCTCAGCCCCGATTGGATCTTTTGGATCTCCAGTGCATAGATAGACATTCAGCACTCTTGCTGCCTTTGGCTTATGGATGTATGTTGTAACTTATACATGTCCCATATTAAATCTATTCTCTTGCAAACCATTGGTTCTAGAAAGGTAACAAATACACACAGCTACTAAATGAACACTGTGCAGATAGCATACACAGATTGGATAAACTGGACAAAGGAATGGTTCACATGGGCAGACCAGACTGGGATGGTATGGGAGTCCAGTACACTACTCAAAATGGTACACATCTTAAAACTTATGATTGCTTATTTCTGGAATATTTCCTTTATTTATTTTTTTTTCTAGCAGCCTTGGGGATTAAGTATGCTAGGCTGGCACTGGACTACTGAACTACATTTTTCGTTCTTTAAATTTTGAGACAGTGTTTCTCTAAATTGCCCAGGCTGGACTTGAGCTTATCCTGTTTCTGCCTCAGTCTCCTGAATAGCTTGAATTACAGGCTTGCTCCACTACACCCTGTTCCACTCAATCTTTTTGTTGCTATATGTTTATAATACATAATAATTCCATGTTTGCAATCCCCTGTCCCTCTTCCCCTCCCTCCCTTTCCCCCTTCTCTGGATCCTCTTCCCCATCTTCAAAGAGTCTAACTCCTTGTTCTCTACCTCCTCTCTTTTATTTTACTCTTTAATACAACATGGTTTCTCTTTTATGAGAAACCCATTTAATCATTTTGGAAAGGATTTTATCACAGGTCACTGAAACTGCAGTAATAGAAACAGAATAAGGGAAGACTATTGTATTTGGCTTTGACAGCATCCATACGAATATGAAAAGGGAGATAAGTATGAAAATAATACAAACTGCAATGGCTTCCATAATGTTCAAGGGGCAAAATTTCCAAAAATTTCAGAGAAACTGATTTACAAGAGTAAATGCTTCTTTGTCCACCAACGCGAACAGAATTGGAATAGGATGTGATAAACTCCCAACTCCCAGAGCCTTGGAATGCAGATAAGATTTTGTGGATGTAATTAGTTCAGTTCTAGACATGCTCTTTGCGGTGGGCTGGACCCTTAGTCCTGTATAACGAGTGTCCTTATGAGGAGAGGAAAGAGGCAGAGAGATGCTGTCCACAGAAGACACAGAGTCACAGAGACGCTAAGGGAAAGGGAGGCTAAAACAGGCTCCACCCACAAGTCATGGTGTAACAGAAGTTACTAGAAGGTATACGAGGATAGGAAGGATGCTCCTTCAGAAGTTTAGAAAAAGCATAGCTTAAAACAGATTTATTTCTAACTTCAAACTTCCATACCTGTGAGAGCGTGCTTCTGGTGTTTTTAAGCCACTGAGTTTTCGAAACTCAGTGCATGAAAGCTAATATAATCCCTCACTCAGAGTTATTGTATGTCACAGAAATAATTTCTATAAAAACTTGATATCCTTTCTTCATGGTTCTCTATTTGTGTGTATAAACATGTATATATATTCCCAGAAGTATATATCCCTATATGTATTATATGTCCCTGAGCACTGCCTTCTATCCTTGCCATTTCCTGTAGCTCCAGGGGTCAGAGCCTGCTGCAGCTAACCATTAGGGGCAGGCTTTGACCTATTTCACGCTGATGGTGCCTCCAGTAAAGCACAGTGACTGTGTCTTTCACCTCTAGTCCCTCAGGCTTTTCTAATGCTTCTGGTTGAGATGTCAGCAGGAGCTTGGAGGTTCAGGGGCATTAACATCTACATAGGAAACTGTCAAACGACAGGAGATGGCAAGTAGGGGATAAATGTTTCTTCCTCTCAATTCTGAGAGAGCCGATTTTGAAATGCATTATATAGTCCTCTATGAGGTTTCTAGAAGAATCGAGTCCCAATTACCCGGAGCAGTGACCAAATTAATATGATGTCATTCTGTGACTTTCTTTCATCCCAGTACCACTCGTGTGGTCTCTCCCCTCTGCTCCTCTGGTTACTGCTAGCACCATGAGTCCTAAAGAACTTCATTTCTGTCAAGGAGTTCTGTCTCCTGCTAGCATCCTAAAAAGGTTAACTTGCCCTATTGCAAGTGGTATCAAATTTCAGATCCTTCTCAGTTTTTGACAATACAGAAAGAAAAAGTCTCTTTGCCACTTTTCTAATATTTGTTAAAATAATTTATTCCTGCCTGCTCTTTAGTTGTTTTTGTTTTTTCTATACAAACCATCCTTTGTTTCTTTACCAAGCTACCCAGTGGAGGGAGGTCGGATAAGAAGAATTTCTTCGGCAGACACAATAGTCTGGGAGATTTGTTGTTTTGTTTGTGAGAGAGTGAAACATCAATTCTAAACCATCAATTTGAGTTCTATCTCATGGTATCAAGCAAAACAGCTTTCCTTTTATTAACGGTCATGTAGCATCTGCTGATGAGCCGTGGCAAAGTAAGGCTGAAGGCTTCCCATCCCTCACAAACATACACCCATATTTCAGGGTAATGTATCACTCTAAAGTTGAATGGATTCTGAAAGCGAATTCATTCCAGCTCCATGTTTATTTTTCTTGTCTTTCTATGTATATGTATATTCATACAGGAATATGTGTATATATGTTCAGGCACATTTCACCCATCTATTCATATATTGGTTAATTTGTGTCTGAGATTTCAGGGGTTGAAATTTCCAATGATGATCATTTGTAATACTTGGGGTCAGGAATAAGGAAGCATGTCTGTAATCTCAGCGCTCTGGAGGACTGAGGCGGAAAGATCTCAAGTACAAGTTCAGTCTGGACAGACTCAGATTCTATTGCAATTTTTTTTAAAGGGACAGAGTTGCAGCTCATTGCAAAAGCCCTGTGTTCAATCCCTAGTAGCACTAACAGAAAATGAAAGAGAGAGAGAGAGAGAGAATGAGAGAGAGTAGAAGATAGATAGATAGATAGAGAGAGAGAGAGAGAGAGAGAGAGAGAGAGAGAGAGAGAGAGAATACTTGGGATAATTGAAGAAGATGTCAAAATGCAAGTCTTTGACCTGTGCTCATTGTGTGGGAGCTATAATTGCTTCGGACTGAACATCTGTAGTTGCAATTTACACATAAAAATATAAACTTACGCATGTGTCTATGTTTGTCTACTTACACATACACATATGTATTTATTTTAAATGATAATGACTACCACTGGTGAGTATTTTTACAAATGACTCTTACTATAGTTTTGTTTCTTTAAAATTTAAAAGCAAATTACTGTTATCACAAATTTTATGCTATAGAAAAAGATATGCCCAGCCTATTAAAGGTGCATACAATTTAAAAAAATAGGTTATAAATAGAAAGTTTCCATAAATTGCTATTGCCTCTTTGCGTTGCTTTCTTTCTTGGGCTTGAGGTCAACTCACAAACGCAGCCTCAGAATCTATTTGCGACTTCAGCAACACTGGTTTGTGTTGTGAATTTTCAGACACCAGCAGTAAAACAAATTGTAATTTTTTGTAGCTCAGCATTGCAACTCTTTTATGTGTGATTTATACCAGTGAAAAATTCACAATGCAATAACTGCATTACTGAAGTATTTAATTTACAGGTTGGGTAAATAGAAGTGTGTTTCAAAGTGTTCAGCCTTGTTACCAATAAAGTCCAAGCTGGAGAATTCTCTTCAGCAGGCGAAACAAGCAGATATTGCATCTTTGATTTCACAAGCAAGGAAATGCAAGGAAATGATTTTTTTCTTCTCTTTTTCTGGCACCATGCATTGTTACAAACTCTGTTTGGGATACATTTCAGTGGAATATATGATCATGAATAAATAGCATAATTGTTATAAGCATAAACCATGTTGTATTTTTTTTTCATTGAGCAAACAATTTTGACTCTGGCCTTGGCTTCCTGTGCATCTTCTCGGGAAACCAGCTGAAGGCTTTGTCATTTACATGAAGAGATGTTAGGCTGCCATCAAGAGCCGACTGTTTCACAGGCTACCAATCAGCCATTCTCGTCAGATTCAACCAGATATGACCAGGATGAGGAGGGGGAATATTGTTGCCCTGGGATTTGTAGTTAGTGAATTTGAACTTGACTCGGTACCAAAGAATCTTCAGAAATTCATTTGGTTTGTTCAGTTCTCTCACATGACGACCAGTGAGAGTAACATTTGAGTTATACATCAAACACTTTTCAAATGAAATAAAGATGCTCTGTGGAAGTGATTGCAAAAATACATAATTTTTTAAAGTGTGAAGACGTTTTAATTTGTCTAAATATTTGCTTTCTTTTCACTTTGCACACATAGTGACACTCTACAGAAACAAAAGCATTATTGTATATTAATATCAATGTGTGTCTTTTTAGTTAAGGAAAATTATAAATAGCATCATCATAGTAAGGATTTGAGTCCATAAATCTATGATTCTTTGTTCAGATTGATTTTGAGAAATGTTTCGTTCCATTTGCCCAGTTACATGGGAAGCTAGCAGTCATTGCACTCTTCTCTTGACAGGGTTAAGGACTGTAATCTATTAAACTATTAAATTAGTAAAATACTAATTTTCTTTTCAAGTATTTTATTCACTCATTACTAGTACCTACTATGTACCATATGCCAAATACCACTATAGGCTTTGAGGATTCAAAATGAACAAAATAGGTTTAAGAAACTGCCCTTTTTTTCATTATTTATATTATAGTCATGGGCTCTGCAACTGATACCACATAACTCCCACTCACTGAGGCTGATCTAGCTACAACCATTGTTGACTGTTCAATATGTCAGCAGCAAGACCAACACTGAGTTCTCATTAGGGAGCCACCCTCCTGGGAGATCAGCCTGTGATCTGGAGGCAGGTTCATTATATTGGACCACTCCAGTCCTGACCATCACATCTCCAGGCTTCCAACACAGAGTCTTCAGCTTTCCAATGCAGACCCTTTGGCTTCCTGTTATGGACAAAATCATGTTTATCTAAATTTTACTCCAGCTATATAAATATAAATCTATGCAAAACAATTGTCTGAAGAGAGTAGAGAGACAGAGCGAGAAAGAGAGAGAGAGAGAGAGATGAGCCTTTCCAGATTATTTAAGTGTCAAGCAAATATCCTTTTTGCTGGTTATGAAATTTAAGGTTTCAATGTGAAAATGTCATTAATTAGACATTGCCCGTTGCCTCCTGTCTCCCATAAATGTGTACTGTAGAATAAAATCCTATTCTTTTTTAATTCTAGCTTTAGCATTACATCTTAATAAACCTTTCTCTCCCTAAAACACTCCAAATTTGCAGTAGAATTTTCCTCCTTACTTCTGAGCAAATTTTCATCATTTATACCACTGTCAGTTCTCTCTCAGTGTCTGTTAATTCTACTATGCAAGAAAATACATTTGTCTAAATTTATGTACTTTGCATAAATACAGAGGTATGTCAGAGACAATACATAGCATGTTGAATGGATAGATGAAAACAAGAATTCGTACAGACACAGGTTTAGTCTCCCTCTGCCTCAAAGGCACATAAACAATGCCACACTACTTAATTTCTCTGGGACTCAATTTTTTCACCTGAAAGAAAATGAATGAATTACTGTCCTAATAATTTATTTCAAGGTTAAAGATTAAATATATACTATATATCTTAGTCACTTTCCTTGTTGTTGAGACAAGCACCCAACACTGGCCGAATAAAGGAAGAGAGGTCTACGTTGGCTCACATTTTGCTCACATTTGACGCCAAGATAAAACAACAAGGCAAAAGGACATGATGGAGGAGACCTCTCCATGGCATGGCACACAGCAGCCATTCCCCATCATGGCAAGGCCCCGAACTCCTTCTATGAGGAGAACAGCCCAGTTCCCTTCAGGAGAACCAGTTGCAGAAGAGCTTCTCCTGGGAAACTGCTGGCTGCCATCTCTGCTCGTGTTCTCCCTTATGTTGTGTCAGCAACAATCTTCAGGTGGGTCTTCTACACCCAGAACTGCACCAATTCAGTTCAGGTGGGCAATGTTCAACTTGAACACAGTCCACCACAAATCTTTAAGTAAATATTTTAACATTTAAATAGGTCTTGAAAATCAGGGCTGATCTAACAATTATTTCTGTATCAACTGAAGTTTTCTTTAATAGCTCCTCGAAGTTAGAATTTAGAAGTTATTTTTGTCTGATTTCTATGATCTTCTTTATTGCTTCAATTTTTATAGGCATTCTGAAATTAATTTTTAAACTTTTTGTGAGATTACCGGATATCAATAATCAGCTAATTGAGTTCATATTATTTTGATTTGATATATATATATGGTTATGATGATATGATAAAATTTTGGCTTATCTTCAACTTCGGATACAGTTAGCTTGTATTAATATTTTTAAAAATTTTTCTAGGTGAAATAAAGTAAATGATAACATAATGTATACTTAGTTTTTTTTAATCTCTTAAAATTCTGTTTTTTATTTTTATGATAAATAGTAACATTCAAACAAATGTTAAACAATCATTATTATAAGCAAATCATAGCTCTTACATCATATAAAATGAAACTTATCAATATTTGCCTTCATAAATATGACAGCACAAAATTAAAACATAACTAATTGCTCAGCTTTTGACAAAAACATGAATAGTGTCTAATTAGACTTAATGAGAATATACATATTAAATGAGGGGGCATCTAACCTATTAAAATTGCATGTTCTGGCCAAATTAAAATGTCTTTCAAGCATTAAAAAATGCTTTAAAGTTATGTTTTAGCAAAATATTTTTAAATTTTAAAAATGAAACCTAATTTTGGGCTGTTATATTTTAGATATAAACTATTCCCCCACATTCTCCTATGTGTGGAAAGTGATTGGATCATAGGCACTCTATAGTCATCCATGGTTCTTCCACTGATGAGTTAAGTAGCTAAATCTGCTGTCAGAATGTGGTGTCTGGTTAGAAGGTGTTCATTTGGAATGTGAAGTATAAGGGAATATTTTGTCCTAGGAACATCCCTTCTTTCTGCTTCTTGGGTGCCATGGGTTGAGCACCACTATGTTAGTCACTTTCTTATTTCTGGAATATAATATCAGACCCCCATAATTTAAGGCAGAAGTTTATTTTGGCTCAAGTTTCAGAAGTTTCAGTCCATATTTGGCAGTAGAAGGGCCCGGTAGAAGATAGCTACTCCTAGTATTGTAGCCAGGAAGCAGAGAAAGCAGGAATGAGCTGAGAGAGAGATAGTCTTCCAAGTTATGCCACAGTGACCTGCCTCCAACTAGACCCTACTTTCTAACAGCAAGTCAGCTGTTGTACCCACATGACCTAATCACCTCCAGAAGCCCTGCTTATGAGTACATGACATTCTTGAGGAACATCTAGATATAAAGAATAAGAGAATGCTTACCCTGTGCCATTGTATGTTGGCAGTGTTTAACTTTCTTTTTGATTTTTACAGAGGCTCACAGCTAAGAATTTGCCTTAGGACTCACAGCAGTCTTTGGATTTGGACTTTTCAGGAATGCTCAAATTGTTAAGACTTTGGTGACTCTCTGAGATGGAGTAAGTGCATTTTGCATAAATAGCTACACATGAGTCTTGGGGGGGGCCAGGAGCAGAGTGCTATGATTTAAATCAGATGTTCTCCATGAGCCTCAGTTCTCTGTGAGCCTCAGGTGCACATAGGTAGGGTTTTTGAAACAGGACTGGGGCATGGGGGGAGGTGAGCTATAGCTGACTTGCTGTGAGGAGGCAGGGCCTGCTTGGTGGAGACAGGTCACCGGAGGCATGACCTGGAAGGGTGTATTGCCCTTCCCTCTTCCTGGCTTCTCTTTCTGCTTCCTGGCCACCATGATGTGAGTAACTTCCCTTTGCCTAGGTCTTTATGCTGTACCATTTCTGTGTTTCATGCTGTCAAACATTGACTAAGACTTCTGCACTGTGAGCCAAAAGCAACATTTCCTCCTTTAAGTTTTAGTCACTGGGTATTTTGTCCCAGCAACAAGAAAATGGCAAGGTAACTTTTTCCTCCACCACACCCTTATGTCATCTTCTTTCTGCTATGGAGACAGCCAACTATACACTGAAAGTGTGAGTCAAAATAAACCTTTTTCTCTTTAAATTGTTGGTTTTGGGTATTTTGTTCCATTAACAAAAAACCTGATTAAAACATAGACTTACACTTTATTAGTAGAACAAGCGTTACAAATGATCTACTCCTCCTGTGAGTTTGACAAGAAACAAACAATGAAAATGAATGATTTTTAAATAATAGGTTTCTCTCTTGCCCTATTATGTTCATATATATATATATATGTTCTCTTTTCACTCCTTTCTTTTTACAAACTATCTCTTCCCTGCTATGTTATATCTTTAAATACTTTATCACATTCTATTTTTGTTTGACATTGTTCAGATAAAACATAGTAGCAAGATACATCATGCACAGATGCAAATTCCCTATGATGAATATTATCAATATGTATATCTAAAATGTACCATTAAGGGCTGGGGATTTAGCTCAGCGGTTAGAGTCCTTGTCTTGCAAGCACAAGGCCCTGAGTTCGATATCCAGCACCAAAAATAAATAAATAAATAAATAAAATGTACCATTAAAATACAATTGAAAAAACAGGAAAAAGAAAACATAGTAAAATACTTGTAGAAAATATTTTACCGTGTTTCTCAAACTTACAGCTTCATTTCAGCCTTTTTGACTCATCAATATCATTTCCAATAATATGTACTACAAATGTCACAAGAATATCTATACTGCAATGAATACTGAAATTTTTATATTGTTTTAAAAATAGTGGTATAATGTGTTAAACATGAATAGATTCTTTAACACTTCTTCTACTGAGAATTAGAGACTTCTTTTTCTACGGTCTCTTTGAATCTGTCCTGGCTTGGGACTGCTGTGATCAGTAGACAATGATGCTTTGCCAGTGTTTTGAGAATAGTCTTTAAGGGTCAGAAGCATCCACCTTGGCACTTTGAGCCATTTTGTAAGGCAGCCAATTACCATGAAGATAACAAATGGAACAGCCATAAAACTACTTGGAGTAAAGCAAACTTAGCCCGGTTCTCCAACTGCCTCCTACAAGGCATCAGACATGTCAGTACGTGATCCCTGCATTATCTGGCCCACTCTGGCCATCACATAAAAATGACACTATTGCTAGAGTTTATTCAGTGTGGAACAGAAACATAACCCAGTTTCATCCTGTTCATGTTCCTTATTCCCTGAACCCCTGATGAGTATACACAATAAAATGGTAGAGACAAATAATGAGCTTTAAGGTAGTTTTTATGTAGCAATAAATAACTAGAAAAGCTGGAAACTGTCTACAATGAAATAATGAGCAATTATAAATAGAATGAGTCAGCTCTTATTAGCCAGTATGGAATGAACACAGAGATAATTTGAGTATGAAAATGAGTTAGAAAACACAATCTATAGTTATGAAATAAACTGAGTGTCAAATATCATCTGTTATGTTATTGCCTAAAATGTCATCTAGCTACATCTCACAGTAATGTATTAAAGGAATAGAATACATTTAAAAGTGCCCCAAAGTAGGTGATAGAGATCAATTTTGAAAAATGGTGAGGAGTCAGATGCTGGAAAGGTATGCTGGAAAAGGAGATTATTTGTGTACTGTCCCACTTTTTATAGCACTGGACTTTTTGCTGCATTATATTCCTTTTAGTAGAAATGCATAGAAATCAAAACACAAAACAAAGCAAAGAGGGCAATATAATTTTGCTCTTTCTTGGTCTTACTTAACTCCTTAGCATTCTAGAAACATAAGAAGATTAGTATTTGTCCTTGTATTTAAGATGTCTTTTAGACTATTTGAATAATCAATAAGTTAATATTGAGTGACTTGGCAAAACATTTCATAAGATTCAACTGGAATCTGAGAATAAATTTCCTGCTGAGCAGATCTGGTCTTAAAAGATGTACAAATTCAGAACATCAGGTTTGCATTTCTAATCATTCTCCATCCCCCATACAGCATGTATAATGAAAGATGATTACACAGTAACTAGTAACACAGCTGGGAGGTGTTCTCTGAATAAGATTTTTGTTCTCTTTTCATTTCAAAACAGCTTTTATTTTCATGATATCTTGCATAGAGCAGATGGTCTCAAAAGTTAAATTTGACCATGAATACTACGTTAGCTGTCATGTTACTAGGGAAGGAAGATTACAAACAAGAAGAACTTCCTTTTAAAATGTTTCATTCATTTTTTCACTTTACTTTTATATCATATGTATATGTTTTCATTTGGCGAAGAAGGCATTTAGCAACTATGGTTTATTTCTGTTTTATAACTCTATCTTGCTTCATTTTATTTCTGACCATTCAAATTCAAACAAGTGTACATCTCAGAGTCATTAACATGCAGTAGGACAATGCAATCATATCACCAGTACAGAAAAAGGAAGGAAAGTTTTTCTTATTGTTTTCCAACTAGTGGATCAATATAAGCAGATGTTCTGTTCTTCAGTTGCCAAGAAAATTAGCACTTTTGTAGGAGGTACTCAGAGTTGAAATATCTCCCAGTCTTTGAAAAAATAGATCTCAGCATGGCAGTGAGCTCTGCGAAGACAAACACTTTGAAATGAGACCATCACCTAAAAAGTATACAATCTTAATATGCTTTCATGTTAAGTTCATAGGAATTTATGCCATTTATCTCTTTGGCTTTGGTAGATGTTCTGGTTTCCAGTGATTGGTCATATTTATAGCAAGTGTTACAGAAATGAAATAAGGAATAATTACAAAATATATAAAAATTGAAAATAAAGCTGATAGGAAGAAACTCTGGACAATTACATATTGGACCTGATAAATCAAACTTTTATTTGCCTCAACAACTAGGATACAATTGTACGGGCTCGTCTCTTGACTTCTTTACCTTACTTATTGCTTGTTCTATGGCTCATCTCACCAGTATGCTGAGGAATGTACTGCAGCGGTAACAGCACAGACCCCAGATACCGAAATCTACGACTTCCTATCTTCCTTTGGCAAGTCACTTGGCTGCTTTCTGTGATAGCGTTGTATATTTTAAACTGGAATGACAATAATATTCTCATCATAGTGGTAAAATAAAATTAAATCTAGGAATTTAGGCCTCAAAGAGTTCCTGAGCAGACAAAGACAATTAGGACTCATGAGTGACTTTAACATTGGCTGACTTGCAGACGTAAATGAAATTTAAGTTGGGCCCTTTCAATAAATGTGTGAATTAAAGAAAATTAAAATGTAAATTTAACCAATGAGAAGCTGCTGACTAACTTACATAATTGGGGAGATTGCAGCACAGCAGAAAGTATAAAGTAAACCTGTAACCAACTGCCATGGTTTGGATCTAGAATGTCTCCCCAAGTTCTCCTGTGATCAGAGGACTTCTGGAAGGTGGTTGGATCATGAGAGCATTAAACTTACCAGTGGATTAATCTACTGATGAGCTCATAATGAACACGCTGTTAGGATTCAGGCCCTGATGTGAAGAGGCAAGTCACTGGTGTCCTGACATGGAAGGGTGTATCTTCATTTCTGGTTTCTTTCTTCTCTCTCTGCTTCCTTGATGGCATGAATTGAGCACATTTTTCTCCATCACCTTCTTGTGTCATCCTATTTCTCCTGTGGAACCAGCTGACCAAGGATTGGAATGGTGAACCCCAAAATCCTCTCTTCCTCAAAGTTGTAGGCATTGGGTATTTTGATGCAGAGAAAGTGAGTAAGACACCAATTAAAAGTTTACTTTGTTCTGTTGCTGCATCTAGATCCCCAAACTGGTTTCACTTTAGTGCCTCCTGACTAGCTGCATCCCAGTACATAAGAGGAACTATGGAACTTGAAAATAAAAATATTCCTTTTTTTTCAGTAATGCAGCTCAAATACATTTCGTGCATGCTAAGAAAGTGCTTTTGCTAAGTTGCCTCCTGAGTAGCTAAGAGCATAGGTGTGTGCCACCAGCAGGCTATAAAACTACTGTTAATTCTTTTTAAATTTTGCCTGAGATTGTCTTTCAATAATGACCTTAAAACTGTTTATAGTAAGAACTCTACCAAAGTTAACTGTGACTTGTATTCACTCCTCAGAGGAAGAGAGTCACTGTTGCCACATTCTGTATTTGTTTTGTCTAATTTATGTAGTAATACTCAGCACCTTTAAGGCAAGAAAGTGAAGATATTCTAATCTATGCAGAAAAAAAAAAAACCCTTCCAGAAAAGCCCTCTACAAAGAAGAACACCTTGTCAAATTCCCACTTTAACATCCCAGTGTAACTAAATTGCTTAATTTTTTACGTGTGTTATTTTTATCTAATAACTACACAATGATAACAATTTTATTTTATATCTTAGTTATAAATTCCCATTTAATCACTTATTCATTTATGGAATGAAAAGCTCCATTGTATCAAATGTCTACTACATTCCAGAAATTATTCTCTGCTCTGCGCCTAAATACCTAAATGCCCATCACTTGACAGAATTCATTAAGAAAGGAAAAAATATCATTAAACTAAATGTTATGCAGTTGGATAAGTGTTCTTCTGAGTTTTGACAAAAGTAATATCAGAATAAACAGTATGGAACATTTACATCTATGACAGGGGAAAGGAATAGTACCAAGGTCGACAGGTCATTACAGGGTAAAAGAATTCAAAGTTCAGGGAAAAAGCATGTGTTAACACGATAAAATAAGATATATGCATGAATAGAAATTATGAGCGGAAAAAATTGTAGTGGAGAGTGAAGTATGCTATTGTAAAGTTTTATGAACATTAATATGTAAAGAGTTACAAAAGGTTAACACCCCCTTTGAATTTATAATCACTAACATTTACAGCATTGATGAAATAAGTGATACTGTAAATTAAAATAATACTCATATTCTAATTATCTTACCTAAGCGAGATATTGGTGACTAAACTTGTATTGCAAAGTGCAATACCAAAAAGTGAAAGAAAAGAAAATAACATTTAATGAATAAAACAAATTCTTTAGATTTCAGGAAGTTTCTCAAGTATGAATACTCAAAGAATTGAGCATGAAATAGGAATGAATGGTGAGAAGTTACTTTCTGGAATTTATAGTGTAACAGCTGTAAAAACCACATTTTTACTTACTCTGGTGGTGTATCTAGGTTCATTTTTAAAGTTCATTTTTAAGATAATAAAGTAAAAATATTCCTTGTGTACACAACAAAGATACAATGAAAGATAGCCAAGACAAAATCATACCTGCTGTGTAACTTGTTTTCAATGCTATAAATCGTGTAGTGTAGTTCAGCTCTGTGGCTCTGACCATGTGTGGTGTAAAGATCCAGGCCAAGGCTGCCCCAGACATGGCAAACCCGAGTGAGGAATATGCTGGAATTCTCTTATTTGTGCAGCATTTCTGTAAGTGTATAATTATTTTGAAACAAAATATTTACAACTTTAATAAAGATAATAGAAACATCATTGTGACAATATTTCCATCTATGCCTCACTCAAAAACTAGTCTTTTTCTTGAAATTTCCAAGATCTTTGAAACAAAGACCCAAAAACTACATAACTAAAATAATAAAAGCAATAGCCAATCAAACATCTTACTCTTCTACTCATTTACTAATTTACTTAATAATTATTTTTTAGCAAGTCTATTAACTTTAATGATATTAATTATTTAAAAGTTAAATTATAAAGAGAGCTAAGGAAAAATCTAAACTCACTAATATAGCATAGAAACTAAAGCCTAGTCTAGAAATAAAGATCTATGTTTTTAAAAAATATTAATACTGTCATATATACAGCATGTGTTACAAATTAAATACATAGCATTTCTTGCAGCAATATAATTATCACTGAATATTAATAAGTAATATAATTTATTATAGAATAAAGTTATAACACTGAGACATTTGCTATAACACTAATTTTAGAATTTAGAAAAATAATTGAATTGCTAACTGAAATAAAAATTAAAATTTCTCCCTGTAGGTATTAAAATTACATATTTAAAAATTATCTCAATTATGATAATATTCAACAGAGAGATCAAAAGAGTTTGTGCCTCCTAACTGATAATGATTGCTCAGATGAAACAATTGGCTAGAAAGCAACATTATATTCTTGATAAACATTTTATTTTTTCTTCAGTTAATCAAATAACTCATTATTAATTGATACAAATTGTTTGGAAGAACATACGTATTTGGCCAGATTCCATTAGTTTATGCTGACACACATCACAGAGATAAATGTACATAACAATTTTGAATGAAGGATGATCAAATCCCTGGATATATTTCAAGTATAAGGTATGTTGAGTAATTCACATATATCTTAACAGTGAAGAAAAAATTACTAAATTTATTGGTAATGAACACTAATATTTAATAAAATCAAGTATTTAGATTGATGTTTTAAAAGCTTAGGCACTAATTACCTTGTAATTAGTTTCTGTAAATACTGAAAAATGAGAAAATAACTTCATGATAGAGTTCAGAAGGTTAATGCTAATTTTCCTTGTTCTCTGTTAGAGAAAATATTAAAAATATATCCCACATCAACAGGTAATTAGAAATGTAACCTACACAGCCTTATGCTTGATAGACTTTATTCTTTTTATTTTCTAATCATATATTATTTCTGATCAAACTTAGATATTTCTTCTCTTTGTTCTTTAATAGCAAATTTGTTCTTTAGAAATACTTCTGAAATATATATTCAGTCATTATTATACTTTTCTTCATCATATATTCAGAGAAGAGCAACAATCATTAAGGCTTAGTTTGGTTTGGTTTTCTGTCGTAAGCGTCAGGTACAAAAAGTATTTTACAGCATAACTATAAAGTGTGTCAATATGATTAAAGTAGCGGTTGGGTTTTTTTGCTATAAATAGTGTTCTTTAGTATCTCAGGAGTTCTGCAAATGACATTTACCCTTCTAAAGTAATAAAAAAAAAATCATGTGGTGGTAATTTACATCTCATAGAAAAAATGATAAATTCTAAATTAAGTTAGTGTTGAAACTTTCCATTTTCTTTTTTCCATAAAAATGTATCTGATGTAACAGTGGTTGCTGTGTAAGAGATTAGAATTCAAAAAGTGCTTCTGTGCTTACTTAGCTGCCTCAGCATTTTAGTACTAAAGTTAAAAATAAAAAGCAATAAAAAGCAAATGAGACTGTTCAGTAGGTGCAGCTGGTCACTATTACGGAACCACAGTATGAGCAGCATTATTCACACAGTATTTCTGGCAAAACACTGTAGGATTTTTTTTTTTTTTGCAAGTGTCCTGACTCCTGAATCTCTAATAATATGCTGATTCTGTAAGTCAGTCAGGTCTAATACTATACGTGCTACTGTTAAAAATGTTTTCACGTTACTGAGAGGTCTTAAATAGTTTGAAATCTAGTTGTCAGGAAACAATGGTTTATAAGGATTTTAGAATCAGTGATTACTTGTTGATCAGCTTTATTTCTGCAATGAAGAAAATTGCATCTACAATGCTGATTCCACCTACACTGAGACAAGAATTACATTTAATTGCAAATAATTTCCTCTGAAATTACTTCTAACCTTAGGTCAACAGTTTCATATACTCTTCTTGCTGGAGGGTACATCTTAGTCGCCTGATTAGATTACATTACCTAGGTACACCTTGGAAGCCACTGAGCACTTAACTCTCTTGTGTTTAAATTATCTGGCAGAATAATGGACTATAATAAATTCAGCTATTAAGCTATATTAAAAATTAGCAAACCGAGCATATTTATTCAACTGTAAACTGAGAACCAAAGAAGAAAAAAATTTATGAACAAAACCCAGACTGCACAGGAAACAATACAAAGAATCAGTGCTTGGGACCACATGCTATTGAAAAGTTTTTGCACAGCAAAAGAAATCACCAATAGAGTAGGGCGAAAACCCACAGACTGGGAAAAAATTTTTGCTAGCTATCCATCAGACAAAGGTCTAACATCTAGAATATACAAAGAACT
>PVJO010027261.1:0-19924 GCA_004026905.1 Hystrix cristata | reverse complement strand
GTGTACATCTGCACAAGCAAGAATGCACACATTTGTATGTTTGGAAGATGTAAATAGGAGAAAGTTGAGTCAGTGTAACGTGAAATGCACTGAATGTCTGAATGTTTATTCACACACACACAAATTCAAATCCACACACTTGTGTTTTTGGAAGGTGTAGTTAAGAGAAAATTAACATCTTGACATGAAGAGAATTTTTAATAATGGAAAAGACTGTTCTGGGCAGCCGTCTGTCCAAAATTTAATTTGCTGTTTTTCAGGTATGGTTTCTCAGGTTTGTTTCTCATAGCTAAAGAGGCTCAAGAGAGAAGCTTTTCTTTTTAGGCATTTGTGCAGAGAATTCTTAAGGCAAAGAGTAGCAACCCCCAAAATTCTCAGATTTCATCACTTTGTGAAACAATAAGAAAGTCGAGATTAATTCTGCTAACAGAACAGGGAGAATGGAGTAGTTATGATCACAGATTGCAGCCAGACTGCTTTGTCAGTATGGGATATAACTTTAATAAAGTCATTAAACTCTTTTCTTGGCAGCTTATTTATATGTAGAATGGAAATAATAATAGTATCCAGTTAATAAGCTTAACATAAAATTAAGAGAATATATGTAAAAACATATATACAGAATGGCACCTAACTTTAAATAAGCATGGTTGTTATTTCCCTGATTCAGGACATTTGTCCTTTAATGACCAGACTTGAACAATCAACAGAGCAATAGTCCTATCACCTCTGACTACCCAACCTGGACTCGTGTCAACGACCAAAGAGACGCCAACTTCTACGAGGAAGTCAATGCATGGATGACACAGAAAAAGGAAATAAGGAATATGGAAAAGGGTAGGACTCTGAATCATATGTGTAAAGATACTCCAGACTTAGTGTCTCACCAAACCTACTGAAATACATTTGTTGATTAACTCTGGAAGCATGAATAATAGTTCATTTCAAAATTTTCAAAATGTCAACCATATTTTGCTTCAAAAACATTGCAATTGAGTGGTTTCTGCCAGCATCATTAAGAAAGTACAGCACCAAAGTGGATCCGCTAAGCACATATGATCAAAATCTTTGGGCACTAAATAGCAGAACAACATCAACAATGACAACTAACATTTACTAAGTGCACTATACATTTTATAAGTGTTTTGCACATATTAATTTATTCAACCTGCACAAAATCCTACGTGATAGATTCTAATATACATAAGTGCACCCCTGTAAGAAATAAGTTTCATCCCTTATAAACCAAGTCCCAAATATAAGTGTTAATGGTTTTCTCAGACTATGGTCCCTAAGGACAGAATATAAGATGAAGATTTGGTTGAAATGATCCCATGAATCAAGAATGAGAGTCTAGAGGAATGGAACAAAAACAAGAAGAAAGGCCAACACAGAAATGCATTATTAAGTTGGGACCTTTATAAAATGTGTTTCAGAACTGTTCACCCAGGAACAATCCATCAACACTCCCACACTGGTCAAAAATGGCTCCCATGGATGATAACTCAGCCCCACTACCTTAGAGGGTGCTGAGATGATTCCCACAGATGTCCTGTGCCATCCTGCGACAGAAAGTGAGAAGGATGAGGGCTTTGTCTTGGCATGAGACACTGTTTGAATTCACCTGAAGCCCACCAAGAGCTCTGGGAACTGATCACTACAGCAATGGTGAGAGCAAAATGCGGGGACAAGAGAATTTGTATTCAATAGAGCCTCTCAAACCTTATCTTTCTAACCCCCTTAGAATTTGGCAGACTATTTTCAAACAAGAGAATATGTCAGTATGTCAAGAAATTTGACTTGAAGAATATGGTAACACCTTACTTGAAGGCTGAAAAAATTGTAAAAGTTGCCACTGGAAAGATAACACTGAGTCACAATTGTCAGGAAGCCCGTTATTTTTAAAAGAATCTAGGAAGGCAACAAATTGTGCACTGCTATGGGAAGTATAAAAATCTATCTACTGTCTAGGTAAGGGATAAAATTTCTCTTGCTTATATTTTTTAGTTATATGTCACCCTGAAAAAAACAAGATCATCCAATAGATTGAAACAATAAAGTACAATAAGGACAAGGTTCAAATATCACCAATCTCTTTAGGTGACCCCTCAAGTTTAATTTCACAATATCCAGCAATAAAAATGAGACCTTTCTACCACTGGTAGCAACAGTAAGATCTTTTTTAAAAATATATTACTTGCTCCAGACATTAACTTCTGAATGATAAACAACTAAATATATCTGACTACAAATGCTCCAGGTGAAATAAATTTTCCAGTCTCCAAAAGGGTTTATGGTTTAGAAAGAGTTAAGACCATGTAAAAACAGTCAATGCTGTATAGAACCACATGCCCTAGTAAAGAAGGAAATCCTTCTTTATCTAATCACATTTTATTTATTCTGGATCAACATCAAATATTCAGAAGTTCTTAGGGATGGGAACAAAGAAAAAGCCAATTGTTCCATAGTTTTCTTACATGCTGACTCTTTGACAATAGTTGTGTGTAGGCTTCTCAAGTGATATCTGACTTTGGAACCCAAAGCTAGTCCTTTGAAAAATCACACAGCAAACTGATAAAGCAATGTTCTTTTAAAATATTTTATCATTTTAATTAGCGATAAGTCAGATGCAGAGGTCTTTTCACTTTGGCCTTTTTCCTAAGTATGAGAAATGTACATTTTTAAACCGAAATGCTTTGTTCTAGCTGGATACTTAGTAATAGTAATAACAGCTAACACTTACTGAGATTTTATGCTGTAATCAGTCACTGAGTTACATGCTTTGACTACATATTCAAACATTTTCACAAGATTTTGAAGTATGTCTTGGTCCATTTTCTGTTGTCATTACTGAATACCACAGACTGGGGTAATTTTTGAAGAAATTTTTTTCTTATAGTTCTGGGGCTGACAAAAATCCAAGATTGAAGGGCTACGTCTGGTGAGTGCCTTCTTGTAGGTAGAAATTCTGCGGTCCCAAGGCAGGGCAAGACATCATGTGGTCTGTCTTCCTCTTCATATAAAACCACTAATATAATCAAGGGTGGACAGTCTCGTGCCTTCATTCTCATGACCTGTTATCTCCCAAAGGTCCCACCTCCAAATATAACTTTGCAACACAAGAATTTTGGGGATACCCAAGACATAGCAAACAAATTATACTAATTTAAGAGATGAGAGAACCAAGACAAAATGTGTGAATGACTGGCCTATTATCACTCATTCTAGGTAAAAGATAGCAGAAGACCAATTTGGGTTTAAAGTCCATGCTCTTGCTAACCACCATACTTTATTACTTTAGTGTCCCTGAATTTCACAAAGAATCTTTAAGATACTCCTCTGGGGTTTTTTTCTAAACATATAATTCACACCAGTCCGTATTTTATAGATCTGCCAGTGCTGCCCTTCGTTTTTGCTTTTCAAATCATGTTCATATCTGCATTTTCCCAGGTAAAGTAAGCACAATATTTTTCACTTGTCTTTCCTGGGAAACAGATGATATCCTGTTACAAACTGAAATATTACAGTCACTCTATTGCTTGTATATACATATTCAATTTTACACTATTATATAGGCTACATGTTTTATTTTGTTGTAACCTAGTTAGCTACTTCTTTTCAGACAAAAAGGTTCCTCACAGTTCAGCTACATAAACTTATATGCCATCAGAAAAACGCACCCTAAAATCAGTGGCATTCAGTGATGTTCAGTTTACTTTTCCATAAATATCCTGTTCTACTCTGTAGAGCTTCCCTGTAACTGAAATATTTTTATAATGACACAATGCTACCATTGTCAAGTACTACAATCTAAATTACTTTTGGTTTTTCTACCTTCTGACTTTTTAACAGTAACTCCTCCACCATCAGAAAACTTCAACACATAATCCCCCAATCTTTGTAATTCTCAGTACTCCTCTGACATTTGCTGTGTATTTGTCATACTGTGTTCCCATCTTTTCTTGCATCATCTACTACTTTTTACTGTTTTGACTAATTTTCTTGTTCACTTCTCATATCAATTTCTTACATATTACATATAGTAAATAGATCTATCTCTTTTTTTAACTTTCAAAGATGACATGGTTCCAGATGTTTGCACTGTCAGGTTTTCTGCTCTCTGAATAACAGTGAAACTGTTTAGTGAAACTCACTAAAAAAGTTTTCATTTTTCACTTTTGTTAAAGATTTATTCTCTACATACTTCAAAACAGCATCTTATAGGGCTTATCTGTCAAATTGCACATTTAGACTTGGTTAGAGGAACAATGATACTTTATGTAATTTTAACTTTATGACTCAGTTACAAAGCCAAGAAAAAAGATTAGGACAAGAGAAATAAAACACTTTTGATGAAATATTTAAATTGGAAAATAAAATAATAGTATGTGAGTTTTCTCCTGTTATGATCAAAAAAGCATACACATATTTTTGTGTCTACTCAAATACCCTAACTTTCTATGAAATATTATAGGAAGCATTTTATTTTCTAATTTCTACTGTTGATTCATTTAAAGTATGAAACACTAGGAATTTAAATTACAGTGAGTTAGATCCTCATGAATATCGTGGGAAACTGTAGAGCTATACACTGGTTAGCTGAATCCACATATGTGAAACCCATGTACACAGTGTCAATTATATCTCACAATTCCATAGGGAAAAAAACCCAATTGCAAAACAGGCAAAAGAACTGAATAGACATTTATCAAGAAAAAGACATGCAGCATGTATATGAAAAGGTGTTTGACATCATTACTCATCAAGAAAATGCAATTTTAAAACCACAGTCACCTCATACTTCTTATGAAAACTATTAATTTTTTTAAAAAAGAGAAAAAAATCAAATGTTGGCAAGAATATGCAGAAAAGTAAAAAACTATACACTGTTACAAATGTAAATTGGTGTAGCCACTATGGAAAACAGTATAGATGTCCCTCAAAAAATTCAAAACTAACATATGATCTAGTAAACCCATTTCTGGGTATATATTCAAAGGAATTGAAATCAGAATCCCGAAGAGATATTTCCATTCCTATGCTCACCACAGCATTAGTCACAATAGCTAATACATGGAAGCAACTCAGAGGTCTACCAACAGAGGACACTGTGGTATGTACATGTAATGAAATATTATTCAGTTTTAGAAGGTCAGGAAATTCTGCCATATGTGACATGAATGAGCCTGGAAGAAAAACACAATACTAAGTGAAATAAGCTAAGCACAGAAGGATAAGTACTATAAGATACTACTTACATGATGAATCTAAAATAATCAAACACATAGAAGCAGAGAGAGGAATGATGGTTGCTACAGTGAATGAATGGGGAACTGAGAAAGAGTATAAAATTTCAGTAATACAAATTGAGTAAATCCTAGAGATTACTGTATAGCATAATTCTTACAATCAATAATATTGTATACTTAAATATTTGTTAAGAGGTAGATCTTAACTGTTTTGGTAACAACAATAGTAATAAATAAGAAGGAAATTTTTGGAGGTGACGGATAGGTGTATGGCACAGATTGTGGTGATGTTTCATGGGCATACATAGCTTTCTTCAAATTAATCAAATTGTATATATTAAATATGAACTCTTTTTTTTTTTTTTTTTTTGGTGCCAGGGATCGAACTCAGGGCCTTGTGCTTGCTAGGCAGGCACTCTAACCACTGAGCTAAATCCCCAGCCCCTGTACAACTCTTGTATGTCAATTGTATCTCAATTGCATGGTTTCTCTTTTATGAGAAACTCAGTGTACTAGTAAATTAAAGAGCAAAATAAAAGATAGATAATAGGAAACAGGGAGATAGACAACAGGAAACAGAGAAGGCAACCAACAGATGGAATGGTACAGAGGGGAGGGGAAGAATATGAAAAAATTAGATGTATTATATACATGACAAATGTAATAATTATGTACTACAAACATGTACTAATAAAAATTAAAATTTTTAAAAAGCTTTAAAACAATTAGGTAAAAATTAACTAAACAAGGTATTTATGATTCTGGAGGTAAATGCCAACAGCATCAGTTAAAAAAATATGAAAATGGTTATCTCTGGGAGAGAAAAAAATGAGAGAGTTGAGGGGAGGGACTAGAGATATTTCTCATAATAAACGTTATAAAACTTTTCACTCTTTAAATGTATGCATGCATAAGATGGATAGAAATAAAATAAATGTGACTCACCTCACCCACAAGAAAAGAAGGAGGAAGTTTTTTTCTAAACTATTAACTACTATATGAAAGGAATTGATGTTATGGTAACTCAAATTGCCAGCCCCAATTCTTCATCCCTCCTCTCATCCATGCTCTTTGACATATGATTTTTCAATTTATCCCATTCAAGGTATAGAACACATTTACTCAGTTCTTGGCTTTGGGTTTGGCCATATGACTTGCCATGACCAATACTGAAAAAGATAGTGTACCATTTCTGAATGCAGAACTTAAGAAACTTGTGTGCTTTCACTTGTTCTCTTGTTTCTCTACTACTGCAATGAGAAAAACATGACTAGAAAATCCTGATGACTGCAGAAAAGAATGAGAAATTCATAAAACTGACCTACGCAACCAGCAACCCTAGCCAAGAATACCCAACTCCAATGAGCTACCCACAGTTGTGTACACTAAATAAATGCCAGAGAGTTGTGTAATTATGTGTCATATGCCACAGAGTTGTGTAATTAGCCCCTGCTACTTTTGTAACAAAAGCTATCTGATACAGAGATTTATAAGAAAGAAATGCACTAATGTTAGTAATCACATCATTAGATATATGCATATTTACCATGTATCAATTACGTACTAGTCAAAATCAAAGTGACTTCCTTATTAAGACTTCTTGAATGTCCCATTTTTAGAAAAATGAAGGTTCTGAATTCAGATATATTAGGTACTGCCAGTTTCTTAGTTCACATAAACAACTACTGTAAAAAGAAGCAGTCCTAGTGTGTGTAGACTTGGTTTGCTTTATCAAAAGACTTAAAAATGTTTGACACTGCAGGTCCATGGCTGCATGAAAGGTAGATCTGAAGGCTATGTTTTAAAAAGAGGACAATTTACCTCAAACATATTCATTATATGACTGGCATTGTTGGTTGTCAATTCATTTAGGATGATTCCTTTGAGAATCTTGTTACTACAAGATATTTTTTTCTTTTTAATTCAGTTTGGTCAGTTCCAAATTTTAACCAGTGTAATAGCAGGCTTAATTTTATTTTTGCTTTCCACAGTCCTTGATAATAGCAAACTAATTTCTTTAGGTGCACTTGATGAAAATATGCTGATGGAACTCATATTTCACATCATAGACTATAATGAGCTATTTTATCAAACTGTCCTTATGACAGTGTTATAGAGAAAATGATAAATTTACTAATTTATTCAGTTGAGATTCCATTGAAATTTTTAAAAGAAAGGAAAAGATCAATGAAGTCAGGTAAATTAGGCTTCCCCAAATGATATGTTGCATCTATATGAAACAATAGCACTAACCATCCCTGCTCTTAATGAAATGCTAACTTTAAATAAAGGTTGATTAATTATTTCTTTTAATAAAATTCTTCAGAACAAATAAGCAGCTGTGAAATGCTCTATTGTGAACACACATGTACAATATTTATAATCAGTATAATTACTGTCATAATTTCATATAGAATTAGCTTTTTTACACTTTGATTAGATTTTATATTTTTAGTCAGCTTTTAATTTAACAGTGATCAGTAAGTAGATATATCAGTTAACAAGAGTTACTAGCCATTCTAGGAGACCTTTCAAAAAACTTTGGAGTAATTAGAAACTGTGTCATAGGATCTATTTCTGGGCTCTGAAGTGCCAACTGGCATAGATGAGGTTTGTGAGGTTTGTGCAAGTAAACCATATACTGAGGTTTGTGCATTGCTGAGGTTTGTGCAAATAAACCGTATACGTAATGTGCTAAAATGGTTTTTGCCAATCATTGTACTTCATAGAATTTATGCTCACTGAACTCTGGAAACAGTATAGCAAAACCCCTAGCATAGGTCAGGGGTTTTGTTGGTCTGGTTAAATAATCTTCAAGCATTATATGACCATGACATTTTGTTTTTGAATCTTTTGTTGATATAAAATAAATTTACTGATTTTTTGTGCATTAACAGACCATCAACAATAAAAACAATTACTCTAATAAATTATTTAACTTGATCTCTTCTTGATGGTTTCATTCTACTATGAATCTTTCTCATAAAAAAGAAAACACATAAGTACAGTAAAATTATTTTAAGTGACAATTATATTCTTGATAAGTGTTCACAGAAAAAGACATTGAGGCCAATGCAGATGCTGTTTCTTTCTTTTCTTCTTCCATTTCTAACATTTTCCACTTTCTACACTAAAACTGCCATCTTTCCCTCAGTTCAATTAGCAAGTACTCTCCCAAATTCTAAGATAATAATGAATTCTAGGCCAATGTGAGCTTTTTTATCTGCCCACTCTCGCCCTGTAAAGCATTCCTCTTTTCTGCCTTCAATAAATGTACTTTAACGGTCCTTTCAGTGTGTCTTGCCCAGTTCATTGTTCAGGACATCAAGAACCTGGAAAGAACCCCCACGGGACCCTCCACCCACTAACATTTCTTGGAGACCCCAGCCAAGAGGTAAGACTTCTTTGATGAAAAACTTTTTTTCTTTTTTCTCTTTATCATTTGTTGTCTTTTGTGCCTTTGGTTACTCACTGTGGGCGTGGGTTACTGTTAAAAACCAGTAGGGTATCTGCCACTTGAAGACTCTTATGACAAGACAATTGGATCACGGAACAGAGCATATTAGGCTCTGCCAGGCCCAAGTTCATGTTTCACATGTGTGTGTAACCTGAAGTTTAATATTTCTCTTGCTCCCACAGTTTTGTTCTTCCCAATACTTTATTCAGCTTTCTCATTCATTTTAAGGAACAACTTTCATTAATTTGGTCTCCTGCTTAAGTAGCCACCTACAACAACCTGCCCTGCTTTGCGCTCACTATGATTAAGTCTTATTTGGGCTTTTCCCCTAGATAGACTTTTATCTCTGCCTATCCTAGCAAGTCACTTGGTTCAGGGCCCCATTTCCTAAAACCTCAGGGAGCCATCCCAATTCACCTTTCTGCCAGGTTTTCCAGTTGTCCTCATGGAAACCAGGAAAGCCCAGCCTTACGGATATGAGCTAGTGTAGTAGTCAGTATTCACGAGAGAAACCGATATAATACAAGATATACGGTTATGTAAGAGCTGACAGACTGGCTTACAAGGGCTTCCTACAAAGTCAGATGTGGAAGAGGGCAGAGGGCCTGTCTGCGCACTGAGACCCCAAGGGTCCAGCCAAAGGCCTGGAGCTCACTGCAGTGTACCATACAGCTTCCTATCCCAAGCCTGATAGGTCTGCAATGGAAGCCGCAGAGTCTGTGTTGGAAGCCAGGACATTACATGTAAGGTGAAGGCAAAGCCAGAAGATTATTATATCCAAGTAGAGGTGGAGCTCCTCCAAAGGAACTGAAGTAAATCCATTGTTCATTTCCCCTTTATGCAATCCAGGCAATGAGTCACACTAGGATGGATCTTCTACACCCTAGGGTGTGGAATTGCTAAACTACTTTAGTTAAGCTTCTCTTGCAAGTTGACACGATCAATCAACCATCACAGCTAGGGTCTCGACTTATGGCTAGAGTCCACACTTCTGAGGAATATGCAAGTTTCCTCCCTTTATCATTTCTAAATCTAGGCAAATCTTCTCCCCATTTCTTTTAACAAAAATTCTGGTAATTTAGGAAAAAATGTGCTTGCAGGCCTGAGTGGAACAAAGGGAAAAGACAATGAAAGTGAACCCACTGGGAATGTCCAAAAGTAGCTAGTTTTTGGAGGAGGGGGAGTTAGAGTATTTTATTCAATGGACAACAGACCTAACATTTGTAGCTGGAACCTTCCAAGGCTTTCTCTTAAATGATGAGGAAGAGGCTTCTATTACTACTGCTTTAGAAAAAAATTACCAAAGTCTTTTATTGTTGAAATAAATGGTAGGAATACTGTTTCTCAACTAGTTAGATGCAGCAGCTGGGGACTCCACTCTGGTCTTTAAGGAGCCATAGTGAGCTACAGGCTATAGAGAAATCTGAGGGGGAATAACAGAACACCTGTGCCACTCACATTGCTAGAGACATCTGGTAGGAAATTTGAGTTTATAGAGAGACACACCAGAGCTTAAATGACCTCTGTCATTCCGTGGAGACACCCTCAGAAGAACCCCAGACTTAGTCTTCTCCCTCTTCCCCAAGGGCTCTATAAAGCAACATGAAAAACATTCTGCTGGTCCCACCTACCTCACCTTTAGGTTCCAGTATGAACTAGGAAATGGTGAAAAATGGCTACAGAATGGCAGTCTAAATTACAATATTATTTTTTCAGTTAGATCTTTTTGGCAGAAAGCACGGAAAGTGGTCTGAAATCTGTTCTACTGAGGGCACACGGAGATTGCTATCATTGGTGATACCCTCTTCAGGCCCCCACTTTTCTCTTAGTGTCTGCCCTGCCAGTTTCATGGAAGAAACTTCACTGGGAGGTCTCTTCAAACTCCTCCTGGTAATCCTAAGGCTAGTGAACCAGCCCACCCTTTCCAAGTGACTCAGGAAGTCCATTGTTATGGCTTGTATCTAGATGTCCCCCTAAAACCTCATGCACTTATAGGTGGGACTCTTCAGAGATGGCTGGATCTAGGGCGTGTGAACATGGATTAAAGGCGTGTTATAATTGGATTACTCCATCGATGGGGTGAGTGTTGTTCTGAGTGTGGGTAATGGGGAAGGCCCAACCTGGATATGGGTGGCACCAACCAATAGACTTGTAACCTGAATGGAATAAAAAGTGAGAGATGAAAGACTGGCTGCTGTTTTCTGCCTGTCCTGCCACAGACTGTTTCTCTTCTGTAATTCCCCTCTGCCATGTCACCCTGCTCTGGAGCCAGCTGACTGCTGACTGAATGCTTTACAAACTGTGAGCCAAATAAAACTTTCCTCCTTTAACTTGTAGGTGTCAGGTATTTTGTTCTGGCAACAAAAAAGTAACTAAGACATCCATTAGTGGCTAGCTTCCCAAAGAAAACCAGTACTCATCAGACCCTTCCTCATGATCATCAAATAGCTTTTAACCCTGCAGGACATATTCAGAGTTGCGTTTCCTTCTCTTCCAACTCACAAGTCATCCTGCCTCTAAGAGAGATTGCAGAAGAAAAGGGGAGTACTCGAGTCCAGGTTCTCTTTCAGTGTCGGAAATCAAACAAAGCAAAGAATGTTGAGGATGATTTTCAGAACATCCCAATAAGACAAGTTGTAAACTTTGACCTTTACCATGTACCATGCACATCTCATGGTGAGATGTGCAATTTGTCTTGGCCACTTGCTGTACCCTAGATGAGAAACAAACAATCCTATAAGAGGCTAGGAGATATGCAGATGAACAATATTCTGCAAGAAGAGAAGGGAATCACCCCAGGCAGTTTACTATCCCTCTAACAGAACAAAATTGGGACTATAATACTAAGGATGAACTAGACATGAGATCTAAAATGATTGCTGTTATCACGGGAATAAAAAGATAGATTAGGAAATCTGTTAATTATGAAAGGATGAGAGAGGTTACACAGAGAAAAAAGGGAAATCCAGCTGTTTTTCATAGATGATTAGAAGAATCTTTACATAAATATACAAACTTAGATTCATCATCCAAGGAGAGACAGGCACTAATGGAACATCACCTCATTAGTCAACCAGCCCCAGATATTCAGTGCAAATTACGAACACCAGATGGTTTCCTCAGACCCCTCTGATCCAATTGCTGGAGGCAGCCTTTTTTTGTATTCAACAATCAAGATCTGGAAGGGGGTAAAAAGGAGAGGAGCTGAGAACAAAGGTGGGCCAAAATTTTGGCTATTGCAATTGGCAGTGCTTCAAGCACACCCAGTTCATACAAGAGAAAACCTAGGGCCAATCAAGGAAAGAGATGTCGTTTGTAATGCAGGAAAACTGGACACTGGGCACATGGATGTACTAAGCCCCCCAGGCCCTGCTCCATATGTCAAGCAGCTGATGTGACTGATTCAAGGGACTAGAGATTGACTGTCCCCACTCCCAGAGAGAGGCTAGGCCAGTCAAACCCTTACTTCCTACTATGACAAAGAGAACTGAAGGGGTCCAGGGGCAAACTGCAATGCCCCGTCCACAGATATTTCCATCTCCTGCAAGGAGCCTTGGGTAACCCTGGATATCATGGGTAAGCAAATTCAAAAAATCAATTTCTTTTTTTTTTGGTGAAAGAGTATTTCTATATAGTTCAGGCTGGTATCGAACTCATTATATAGCCCAAGCTGGCTTCGAACTTTCAGCAATCCTCCTGCCTCAGCCTCCCAAGTGCTGGGATTACAGGTCTGTATCACCATACCTAGTTCAATTTCTTATAGATACAGAAGCCGCTTAGTGTTTTAACTTCCTTCTCCAGAAAATCCATCACGAAGTCAAAGAGAGCCCGAGTCAGAGCTTCTTTACTCCTGCTTAATGTGTCAATTGAAAGGTCAAATGTCCAATCATGAGCTTTTAATTGCCCCAGTGTTGTACTCTATTACTATGGAGAGATGTACTACTGATAGTGGGGGTGGTTCTCCAAATCTAGCAAAGACTTTATGAATGAAGTACTATTTCCATTTTGCATGTAGACCTTGATCCTATGGAAAAGTTGAAAGAGCCAATCAGACCCTAAAATAAACTCTGGCAAAACTCTGTCAAGAAACTTCTGAGCCTTGGGCTCTGATTATTGCCAGCAGCTCTCATGAGGATTCAAAACACCCTCCAAATCAGGCTAATTGAGACTATTTGTGATGCTATATAGAAGACTTTTTCTATTTTCTGATATGGTAGTGGACCCAGAGGCTGTAAGGTTCTCAAAGAATTTGTTAATCTGGATGAAGCACAACAAGCTAGCCAATTGTATATATGGAAACAAAGTCCTGCCAGCTCCTAGCCCACAGGGACCACCTAGTGTCTGCCCTAGAGACCAAGTGCCTCTTAAAACTTGAAAAGAAGAAATTCCTGCAGGCCAATTAGAACCAAAATGGAAGTGTCCCTTTTCAGTGATCCTTGCCACACTAACTGTAGTAAAGGTGGCAGATATAACTGGATTCACCTTTCCAGGATAAAGTCAGCCCCACCTGAGCCACATGAGGCAAAGGACCACACAAAAAAAAAGAAATATACTGTTATAAAGCTCTGGAAGATCTGAGGCTCTTCTTCATAAAGCAAGAGTCCAAAATAAATAGCATTTGTATACACCAACAATAAACTCAATGAGAAGGAAATTATGAAAACAATGTCATTTACAGTAGCACCAAGAAAAATTAAATACATAGGAATTAACCTAAGGAAGTGAAAGACCACTACAAAGAAAACTACAAGGTCCTGAAAAAGGACCTTGAAGAGGATATCAGAAAATGGAAAGATATCCCCTGCTCCTGGATAAGAAGAACCAATATTGTCAAAATGCTCCCAAAACTATCATACAGATTCAATGCAGTCCCAATCAAAATACCAACAGATCAAAGATCAAGAGAAAAAAATTCTAAAATTCAGATGGAACCAGAAGAGATCCAGAATAGAAAAAGCAATCCTGGGCAACAAGAGCAAAGCAAGAGGAATCACAATACCTGACTTCAAGCTATTCTACAAAGCAACAGTGATTAAAAAAAAAAAAAAACCCTCATGGTACTGGAACAAGAACACACCTGTGGATCAGTGGAACAGAATAGAAGATACAGAAATATATTCAGCTATTTGATCTTTGACAAAGGGGCCAAAAGCATACACTGGAGGAAAGACAGCCTATCTGACAAATGGTGCTGGGAAACCTGGGTATCTGTTAGAAGACTAAAATTAGACTCGTATCTCTCACCATGCACTAAAACTAAAATCAAAATGAATCAAAGATTTAAACATTGGGGCTGGGGATTTAGCTCAGTGATTAGAGTGCTTGCCTTGCAAGCACAAGGCCCTGAGTTCGATTCCTGGCACCACAAAAAAAAAAAAAAAGATTTAAATATTAAAGCAGAAACATAGGACCTACCAGAAGATAAAATAGGTATAATACTTGAAGTCATAGGGATAGGAAAGGATTTTCTAAACAGAACCTCAATTATACAAGAAATGACACCAAGAATCAATGAATAGGATTATATCAAAGTAAAAAGTTTCTGCACAGCACAGGAATCAATTAGTAGAGTGGAGACAACCTACAAAATGAGAAAAACATCTACCAGCTATTGCTCAGACAGAGGAATAATATCTAGAATATATAAAGAACTCAAAAATCAGACCATCTGAAATAAAAGACCCGAGAGCTACATGCATTTCGGATTCATTCAGACAGAGCACTTATGTTCGGACAAGAGATCATACTGAGAAGCCCTCCACGATGTCAGACTCGCCCGTGGATGTGAAAACGCAGTCCAGGCTGACCCCTCCAATGATGCCGCCTCCCCGTGCCATCCAGGGAGCCCTGAGAACCACCAGCTCGTTTATGCCAACAACATTAACTAATTGCACCAGCCCTTCGCCTACAGCCTTGAACAGCACCCCTCGCCGCCCAGTGGCTTTAGCAACCGGCCTTCCTCTTCGTCCTCCTCTTCTCTGGCTAATCAAGAGCTGCTCCCGGCCTGCAGTGCCAGGCAGCTCAGCAAGCTGAAACAGTTCTTTACTATCCTGCAGCAGTTTGGCAATGACACTTCACCAGAAATCAGAGAAAGAGTCCGCACCCTCGTGCTAGACTGGTGAACTCTGCTTTGACAACCGAAGAATATCATTCCAAACTCCAAGAAGCTACTAACTTCCCACTGCGACCTTTTGTCATCCCATTTTTGAAGGCCAACTTGCCCTTGCTGCAGCGCGAGGTCCTCCACTGCGCAAGGCTGGCCAAGCAGAAGCCAGCCCAGTACCTCGCCCAGCACGAACAGCTGCTCCTGGATGCCAGCACCACCTCCCCTGTGGACTCCTCAGAGCTGATTCTCCTCTTGAACGAAAACAGGAAGTGGCGAATTCCAGACAGATCTTTTATTATTTTGTCGTTCTGTGGTGGGACATGCTGAAGAAGGGAACAGGAACCTTTCTTGGAGCCAGTTAAAGGAAAGGAACCGTTACATGTAGAGACCAGAAGTTACCGGCACTGTGAAGCTGCTTGCTGTGATTGCTCATAAAACACGAACACTTCTGCTTCGAGTGAAGAGAGAAAGAACAGTTAGACGATGCTCCACCTCTTAGAGGCTGCAGAGTGAACGAAAACTACTGAAGTTTCAGAACAAACGCTTGTTGTACCTGTCTTTCCTTTCTCACAGCCTTAATATTGAAGCTTTTGGTTCAGATCTGCCTTGATTATTGTGTTCTCACCTGCAATGCTCCTTTTCTGACTCAGAGGACTTTTCTGGCCTAAGAAGCCAAACGCAGTGACCTTTGTTTTCATATGGGTGACATCATTTTTGTTGTTGTTTTTCATTTCCCCCGTTATCTCAAATGATGGATGCTATTAATCCCATTCTCATATATCACTTTTAATGTGACCATGCTGCACACTGGCCCCAGTTTAACACTTCTGGATTCTACAACATAGGGCATTTAGTTGGATTAATATATTTTTTTCTGCCCCTGTAATTCACTATTTCCTAAACAGATTTGCTTGAACTTTAGAATTACAGAATTTGTTAACTGGGAGGGATCCTAAGTCTCCACCAGGCTAATCCCTTCTCTTTATACTTAAAGAAAGCAAAGTTTGAAGAATGTGCATGCAGTCACAATGCTTCCTGGTTGAGAAACCAGAATATTTACATACCTGAAATCTTTCAAGTGCAGAAGATATGTCCTTATGTGCAGAATTGAAATAAGAAAAGTGCGACTAAGAATTGGTTTTTTTTCTTTCTTTCTCTCCTTTATTTCTTCTATAATTACTCAAGCAGGTAAACGCGATAGCATAATATTCTCAGGTTTTATAAGTCATTTTAATGATAGAAGAGACACAATGAGCCAGGTATCTTAGCTTAATGAGTGTTAGAAAATGCTGAAGGTTGGAGAGTCAAAAGACAGTCAGTTTGAAACGGTGTGGGTCTAATATATAAAGTTGTCATCACATTACTCACAGGCTGGACTGGGGAAGTCCACTTCCCCCGGCTGTAAAACGAACAAAGTCTCAATACTTTCATCTTTCTAAAGAGAAACAGTAGCTACCTTTTACAAGAAATCTTACAGTTAACTGCACAAATAAGAATTCAGTTTGTATGATCTATTGCTTTAAGTATTCCATGAAAAATGGGAATTTTATATTCAAAATAAATAAATAGAATAAAATAAAAGACCCAATCAAGAAATAGGCAAATAAAATAAACAGTCTCTTCTCAGAGGAAGAAGTACAAATAGCCAACAAATATATGAAAAAAGGTCCAACATCTCTTGCCATTAGAGAAATGCAAATTAAAACAAACTAAGATTCCACCTTACAAAAGAAAGATTGGCAATCATCAAGAAGTCAAAAAACAAAACAAAACAAAACAAAGGTTGGCATGGCTGCAAAGAAAAAAGAACCATCCTACATTGTTGGTGGGAATGTAAACTAGCACAACCATTACAGAAATCAGTATGGAGATTTCTCAAAGAACTAAAATTAGAAATTCCATATGACTCACCTATCCCCCTGCTAGATATCTTCCTCAAAGAGCTAAAGACATCATACTACAGCAATACATGCATACCAACATTTATAGCAGAACAATTTGTAATAGCTAAATCCTGGAAGCAGCCTGTATATCCATCAACAGATGAATGGATAAAGAAAATGTGGTATCTGTATATAATGGAATACTACTCAGCTATAAAGAAGTACAAGTTTGATACATTTATACAAAAATTGATGCAACTGGAAAATTGAATATTGAGCAAAATAATCAGACACATCTTATAGTATCTGTCATCTGAGTAAGGCAAAGTACAAAGAAAGAGCACAATAAAGGATGGATAGAAGAAGATAAGGGGATAGATCTTTTGCAAATGAGAAGGGGTCTGGTAAACTGAGGATGAGGGGAAAGGGAAAGGAGAAAGAGAAGTAAGTAGAATAAAGATATTTCATGAACATAAACACTATATCTCACAAACATGAACTAAGATTAATAACATCAGCAAGAATGAAAATGAAGGGTGATTTAGGGGAGTAGGGAGGGAAGTGGGGGGAACAGGAAGGGGATTTTAAAAACAAGCTGTATTATGTACATGTACCCACTTCTCAAAATGATTGTAAAGTACTACCAACATATACCAATAAAAAAAAGAAAAGATTTTTTAAAAAAAGCAAGACTCCAGTTCTGCTCCCTGTACAGATAAGTAGAATTATTAGTGACTCCTGATACATCACAGTTTATATAGGCACCTGAGTTGTGACTCCTGTTTTAAGTAGGATCCACAATGTGTGTAACCCTGCCAAGTCTATGGCTACCAGGGTTTTGGTAGTTTACCTAATAATCCTCTTCACCATGTTTTATGGCTTGTGTCTAGATTGCCCCCAAAGCCTCATGTGGTCACAGATGGAACTTTTCAGAGGCGGCTGGATCTAAGTTGTGTGCTGCTCAGATTAAGTGTGTGATGTTCAGATTAAGGATGTGCAATTACTAAATTAGTCTACTGATTAATTTAGCATATTCTGGATGTGGATAATGGGAAGTCCAACCCTGGGTATGGGTAGCACCACCCAAAGGGTGGGTAACCTGATGGATATAAAGGGACAGAAAGAAGGCAGGTCTGCTTCTGCTTTTTTACTACTTCACTGCTTCACTGCCTTTTGCATGCCACACTATGAACTGGTTCTCTGCAACACCCCTCTGCCGTGCCACTCTGCCTTGGAGCCAGCCAATTTGAACTGAAACTTCTACAAACTGTGAGCTGAAATAAACATTTCCTCCTTTAACTTTGGGTGGTGAGTATCTTATCTCAGCAATAAGACAAATAACTAAGACATCATGCTTTTCTTTCCACAGAGAGCATGGAAATGAAACTCATTAGTAAACTTCTCCCAAATAGTCACACAGAAAAATAATCTCTCTAATTTCTGGATCTCTCATAGTCTACTCTTTTAAAACAGGCCAGGTAATATTCTAATCTATTTCTCAAAAGGCCTTAATCCTCTTTAACCTTACATTCCCAAAATTACTGGGTTCCTCCCTCTCTTAGGACCAGTTGTGGTCATCCTGCTCCTTCTCATATTTCTCCCTTGCCTCCTCTATCTAATAGTTTGTCTATTCAGGGATTCAGATGATAGTCCAGACTACAGCCCATGACTTGCCTGGCAAACTCACTGAGGTTTCTCCCACTGAAAAGGCAGCTCAACAAGTCATGACAATAGTGGCACTAACTCTTTTCTCATTGTCTTCTGACATGTTCTTACCAGCCCAGCCAGGAAGCCTCAACATCCCAACACAGTCATAGAGAACATAATCCCTTGTAGGTAAGCCCCATAGCCCCATTCTGCAGAAAGCAACTGTAAGAAGAAAGAGATCTCCACTCCCTCAGCATCCCATAAAGAATTATGGGGATTATGTCTCCCAAGGGGAAAATGAGGAGGGAGATTAGGGCTGGGGCAAACAGGTCAACTAACTAGTCAAAATGTATCAAAAGTCCTTAGAAACCTAGAGGACATGCACAAAATACAGCACCCAAAATGACTCCACAACTCCTGAGGACTGTACAAGGGACCAATCAGAAAGTGCTCTTTTCAATCTTCATTCACATCTGGAAGGAAACCAAGTGAGTCTTTTGATAGGGCAATTTAAATATGGTGCCAAGACAAGTGAGTTTTTGATAGGACAACTGTCCTTATCCCTTATTAGCATAAGGAGAAAGTGAAACCAAGAATTCTGGAAACAAAAGACCATTTTACCTTATCCTTGGGGCTACTATAAGCCTTTTAACTGGCCAGATCGCACCCTGTAGAGCATACTTCTTTTGTGACTTTAATAAACATACTTCGCTGCCAAAAAAATAACAATAATAATGAATTTTAAAAGCAACCATTCGAATTAGTAGAATATGATATTCTTAGTAGTATTCAATACAAAAAGAATGAAATTATAATTTCTGAAAAATCCCAAATTGTCATTAAATAAACAGTGGAAACACAGTTGGACACCAGAAATTTAGTGCTAAATGCCAGCATCCTTTATGGTTGTCAGGCCTGGGCTGGAAAAAAGAGAATGCATTGAGAATAAATTGTTTTCATTTAGACCTATTTTCCATCTCACAGTGACCAAGTTCTTTAAAATAATAACTAAAGACAAAGGAAGAGTTTATCGTACCTTGGCCAATTTGAGTACAAATGAATGGTCTGCTGTTTATGCAATTTTATAAACAATGCTACAGTCATCAGTGAGTCCATGTTTCATCATAAAATACCTGATCACCATCATAACAACAACTAAAATTATTGATTATTATGTGCCAGGCTCCAAGAATTTTCTTATGTATTCCTCACCCTGAATTTTGCACATAAGAAAATTGAGGCTCTGATTTAGTATATTGCCTAAATCCATGGAACAATTTTAAATTGACAGTATAGCTGGGATCAAACCGATCAAAATCTAATATTTCTTAATATTGAAAATTTGCTCCAATTTCTGAAGTTTTCAAATGAGACTCTGTGCTATAATGACAAATGAGAAACTATTTATTTTCATGACAGAAAGAAATATAGCATATAATTATCCTCCCACAGTATCATCAATAAACTACTGAACTAGTGACAAAGTTCCATGTCTGATGAAAAACAAAAACAAAAAAGCTAGGATTGGCCAACCTAGTGTTCTTAGAAAGTTAACAAGTTCTACAGTGACTTGTTTTGAAAG
>PVJO010027260.1:0-19921 GCA_004026905.1 Hystrix cristata | reverse complement strand
AAAAAAAAAAAAAAAAAAAAAGAATGGTGACAAACAGCTGTTAAAAGCATTTAAAAAAAAATTTTTTTTTTTACCAAGACCATGTACTGGTACATTGTGTACATAAGGATCACATTCATCATGGTTATTTTGTACCTGTACGTAATGTATCTTGGTTCCCCCCTTCCCCACCCCTTCCTTCTGCTCCCCCCTTCCCTATTTGCCACAGGTTTATTCATATTTTTCCATTATTTCCCTTTCCCATTTCTTTCCCTTTTTCCCTTCCTGCCTTTCTACCTTCTCTTTCTAGTTCTCCTCTCTTTTGAATATTATCTTTCTTTTACATAATATCTATTACACCTTTGTCCTTATTAACACTTATGGTTTCTCATATCAGAGAAACAATTCGATGTGTACTCACGAGTGTCTGATTTATTTCACTTAGAGTATGTTCTTAAGGTATATCCATTTACATACAAATGTCTCTAGTTTATCCTTTTTTATGGTGGTGTAGTACTCCATTCTGTAGAAAAACCACATCTTCTTTAGCTATTCATTGGTGGTTGTGGATTTAGGTTGTTTCCAAGACTTAGATATTACAAATTGTGTTGCTATGAACATGGTTGTGCATATATTCCTGTGGTAATCTCAGACAAAGTGAACTTCAAACCAAGACTAATCAAGAGGGACAAAGATGGTTGTGTAAGTTAGGTTTTCAGAGCCAAAGGTCATAAGAGAGCAGATTTAATAGGGGACATTTACAGATTACAATATTCACCCAGAAGCCAAATGCAAAAGGTGCCGAATGTCCATCTAGGCACTGGAGACCCAAAAGATCCAACTGAGGGCTGGGAGCCCACAGCACGGTCCCATGTACGTCCGTGTCTGCACATGATGGCTGCAGCCAGGATACAATGCTCACAGCAGAGATGACAACCAGAGCTCCTCCGAAGCAACAGCAGCCATCCTCGACAACAGCAAGGCCCCCAGCTCCTTCCTCGATGAGGACAGCTGAGCCCCCTCCAGAAGAACCAGCCGCAGCAGAGCTTCTCCTGGGGAACAGCCCACCAACTAGCCACAGCTCGCACGCTGCCTTATGTTGCATCAGCAACAACCCTCAGGTGGATCTCGTACGCCCAGCATCACACCAACTCAGTCCAGCTGGGTGTTCTTGGCTCAAATTGACCATATTAGGTCCACCACAATGGTCATTACATACTTCTTAAGGGAAAACTCCAAGAGGAAGAAATAACAATCATTAATATTTACGTGCCAAATATTGGTGCACCTAAATACATAAAACTAATATTAAGGGCCATGACAGATCAAATAAACACTAACACAATTATAATGGGAGACTTTAATACCCCACTGTCACAAATAGACAGATAAACTAGACAGAAAACTAACAAAGAAATATCAGAACTGAATCAATTCTGTGAACAAATGGACTTAGCAGATGTCTACAGAGTGTTCCACCCTACAACAGCAGAATACACATTCTTCTCGGCTTCACACGGGTTGTTCTCCAAAACAGATCACATACTAGCTCATAAAGCATACTTAAGTAAAAGTAAGGAAATTGATATTATCCCATGCATACTACTGGAACATAGGGCAATGAAACTAGAATTCAATGGCAACAGAAACCAAAAAAACCACATAAACACATGGAAACTAAATAACATCCTTCTGAACAACAGTTGGGTCACAGAAGAAATTAAAGAAGAAATTAAGCAATTTATACAGTTAAATGATAATGCCAATACAACATACCAGAATTTATGGGATACAACATACCGGAACTTATGGGAAAGCAGTGCTGTGGGGGAAATTTATTACATTGAACTCCCACATCAGGAAGACAGAACGGGCTCAAATAAACAACTTAATGTTGAACCTCAAATGTCTAGAAAAAGAAGAACAAATCAATCCAAAGCTCATACAAGAGAGGAAATTATTAAGACCAGAGCTGAAACCAATGCAATTGAGACTAAGAAAACAATACAAAGAATCAACAAATCAAAGAGTTGGTTCTTTGAAAGACTAAACAAAATAGACAAACCCCTAGCCAATCTTAGCAAAAAAAGGAAAGAAAAGACCCAAATTCATGCAATAAAAAATGAAAGGGGTGAAGTCACAACTGACCTGTCAGAAATCCAAAGGATTATCAGCACTTATTTCAAGAACCTTTACTCAAACAAGATGGAAAACACTGAAGAAATGGACAGATTCTTAGAAACATATAAATTACCAAAACTAAACCAAGAGATAAAAATACTAAATAACCCAATATCAGCCATTGAAATTGAAGAGGTAATTAAAAACCTACAAAAAAGAAAAGCCTTGAATGTCTTTTTGAGAAGCACCTGCTTGAAAAATTTAAGACTGTATTCCTGACAGGTAGCATTTCTAGAAATCAGCTGAATATAACTTCAAGTGTGAATATGGTTAAAACAAAGGACACCTGAATGTATGTAAAGTCTGCTAGCTAGGGACATATGCAAAATTTATAAATCGCTTTTTAAAAAGGTTTAAAATGAAGATTTTTTTGAGATAGAGTCACGCTACGTAGTTCAGGCTGCCTGAACTATTTAGCCCAGGCTGGTCTCAAACTCATAGTGATCCTCCTGCCTCAGCATCCCAAAGAATGCTTTTTAAAATTAGGAAAACTAGTCAGGTGTGACAGCACATGTGTAATCCCAGCACTTGGGAGGCTGAGGCAGGATCACGAGTTTGTGGTCAGGGTGGGATACGTAGCAAGTTCTAGGCCAGTCAGCCTAGCTACAGAGCAAGACCCTGTCTCAAAAATACAAAACCAGGAAAACTAACTTTAAATGTTGACTGAAAAAGAAAATTTTATTTGCCTATTGCAGTAATGAAAACACCCTATTCTGTTTTCCTTCTCATAGCCAAGACAATATGGTTTGTCATAAGTAAGCTATCTAACAGTGCCAGCTGCTCGGACTCTGAGCAAAAAGAAATAGGTCTTATGAAGCCTGCGCGCGTCATTTGGCAGGGAAAGAAGAGATCTGTTCTCAAAGCGTGCTGACAGTGTAGAACGGGTTTACGGATCAGGCTATGTTAATCTAAATTCCCATGGTAGCCTGTTCTCTGTGCTCCTCAGAGCTTGCCGTGTCTGTGGCTTTATTAGTCTCTGAGTCCCAGCAGGACTCGAATTCACTGCCATGTCTTCTGAAGAAGGGAAGCTCTTCCTGGTGGGCTCAATTTCAACACCGATAAGCAGGCTCTGGAAGATCACTTCAGCCAGGGTGATATGACCACTACTCGGGAGGGAATTACAGAGACAATTGCAACAACTGAGAGACATGAACACACGATACACACAAGGAATAACACTTCTGATCCAGGATCATCCTTCCAAATCGCTGTATAAAGATTTCTGAAGCTGTGCTGAAACTTGTGTTTAGTATATCGCCTATTTTTGAATTGAGCTCCCAAAGTATCTTGTTAAAGACCTTTTAGAAAACTTCATGTGTTCTTTAATTTTCCCCTCATTTAAAGACAGACTTCTAGGACATTTATAGAGTCCTTTACAAAGTTTTTAGTTTAGACTCTCAGGATTATTGCTTCTAGCCAAAAAAATAGTTTGGCCAGACTGACTTTTTTTTTTTTTTAATCAACATGTATCTAGGGTCATTTTTAAAACCTATACACAGAGCCTTCGCTTCATGAGCATGATGATCAGGTTTTCATGCTTATGCATGATATGTGCCTCCCACAAGCCTTGTTATGACATCGGCACATTATCCATCTGATGTGAAAAAAATAAAAATAAAACCTGCACACAATTTTTATCATGACTATAAAATAATTTCTGAGTATACCTTTCAGGAGGCTGCATCAGGAATATGATTGCCTACACCTATTTTTTATTCAAGATCCTTCATCCTGATTATAAGAGCTTCTTGAAAAATGTTTGTGAATATCATTTTTTTTAAAGACTGGAAGAAAAATATTCTTTTGTGTCTCATGTAGTGTTTAGGATGCCCTTGGGAGCTGATTAAAATGACGAAACCTGAAAAAATTAAAAAACAAAAAGTAAATTCCCATGGTAATCTTTCAGTTCTCGGTTAGTGAGACATAAAAGGTATATGGAAGCAAGGCCAGTAATAGCTGCAGGAGGGATGAGACCAGGAAGTCCCAGTGATCTGTTTCTGGCCTACCCAGGGACAAACTGGTGGCTGGACTGACACTGGTGGCACAGTCTGGCCAAGAGACGATTCTGCAATCTAAAGTAGGTGTCAGAGGACTCTACCTGGGAATGCACCCTGGTTACCTGCACACAATTTCTTCTGCAGTGTTCCCTAATTCAGTCACCTTAATTATCCAATATATACTTGTCATAATATTCATTTTAAAAAGTAAATTCCGTGAGACCCTGTTCCAAAATTAGTACTTCAAAACTTTACAGGATGCAGCTTAAAAAGGTGAAATTAAATAGAAGCTTTTTTTTAACCTACATATACATGTTTGTTAATTCTGATTGTCAGTAAAAATATGATTAATTTGGCACCTCTGTAGCAAATACCAGAATATATGTAGGGAAGAGTGAACAGAGTTGTTAAAAATATACTCTACAAAACTCAGAAGATGACTCCAGACCCCTGGCCTGCACCCATCCTTCTAGCCACAGGAGCTGCTCACGGGATCCCTTCCGCATGCCGGGCTGCACACACTGCCGTCTTGGGGGCTGCCTTCAGCTGCGCTCTTCAGCGGGGCCTGGTCTGTGCCGGATGAACCTTCTGGGCCCCTTGAGACCTCCTGGCCAGAGGTGGGCTTCGCAGACTGGCTGCTTTCTGAACAGGTGCTTTCTCCAGTGATCTCACCCATCTCTTGGGGCTTCGTATCCAGAATAGGTGATTTATGCTATAAAGTACAGAATTACATTTTAACTACTTAATTAGCATAAAATAAAGGTTTAGTAATCAAACATATCTAACAAGTTCTATTGTGGCAAGCTGCAAACACTTTCAAATCCTGGTTCCAGAGCTGGTTATAATTTTATAAATGTTAAGCCCCAGAGAACTGAGATGGAGGAGTGTGGACATCACAGGTGGTCCAGGGACCCAGATTAGGAGAGGTCAAGAGGATTGGTCACCAGCGTCTGATATATGGATGAAGAGCATTCTAGACAGTGGACAGCAAGCAGAGTCTTGCGCTTAAGCCACAGTCAGGAGCCCCGTGACTGAAGTCTGCAGGAAGTGATGAGAAGGTGGCAGATGTGGCGCAGGACTGACTAGGTTTCCTTTCAAATGGGACACGAAGTTACTAGAGTATTTTTGAGATGTGTGGCAGTTAACCACTAACTGAAGAAACATCCTCAAGTGCTCTAGATAGATATAGCTATGTTTCTTTGTAGAAGAAAGTCCACAACAAGAGATTTTATTATTTCCTAGATTATATTGTGTTCATAACTGTCAAAAGGTTTAAAGTTCTAACTGAAAACTGTGTAAATGACAATACCAAATCCTTTCTCAAACAAATGCAAATGTTCCGTTTTAAAAAAAAAAGCCCAGTAACAGTGGAAATCTCCGCACCACTGGAGATAAAAGTACAGTCTAACCCGCCAATGACGCCTGGGCGGGGGAGCCAGGCTCTGAGCCCTGACAGCTGCCCGCACACGGCAGGGCCGTTGGAGTGCCAATACCCATCTCCTAGTACTCTGGGCCTTCGGTGAGGCCTCCTCTCTACCTCTTCAAAGGCAGAAATTTCACTCATGCTCATTTGTTGGTTCCCTATGAACTACCATAGATTCCAAGAAGCTATGGTTAAATAGTATTTAGCATAAAAATTAAATCTCATTTTATTTCTTCTGAACTAACCTCTGACCAAAAGGACAAAGAGACAGCAACTAATTATACCACCAGTGAAGTAATTAATAGTGAAGGTAAAAGAGTAAAAACACTCAAAAGCTCTGTAAGAAGCATTTAGGCCTAGCATGAAGGGACAGCAGAATGAACGGTTGCTGACTTACACTGGGTACCACCTTGGGATGTTCCTGTGCGTCGGCGTCTGGTAAGTCAAAGGCCCGGAGCACTTCAGGGCTCTTGTTGCCAGTCTGAAATCTCAAGCCAACGTCTCTCTCTCTCAAAACATCTCTTCTACACTCACGTGTGCTGTCATAAGGGCCTTGCTCAGTGTAGCCAAAGGGGCCCTGGTAACAGAAATCTGGATCACCTGCTCGACCAAGGAGTCTATCACCAATCTCCTTCTGCCGTCTTCTATCTCCTGGCTCCAGTGCCCGGGGAGGCCCTCGGTCAGGACCATCCAGATGTTTCACCACACTAACTGACTTTCCAGCACCATAGCAGAAACCCTGTGGGGCAAAAAACCACATTTTTGTGAGGACTTAATAGCTCACTTATATTGAAATTATGAGGTATTTTACTCATTATGCTAACAATATTATCTAACATTTATACACACAAACATGCCTTCGCTAGATCTTTTCTTTAACACAGACCAAAGTAGCCAATAAAACTGAATAAACCACTCAGTATTCAGTAGACATTTCAATCACCTAGACACATTCTGAACGAATTTATATCATAAAAAGGGCAGGATGAGGCCTAGAAATTTAAATTGGAAAGTGCTAACTTATAATTATGTGTATGTTTCTATATTCATACCCTTCAAAGAAAGCAAAAGCCAAAAAATTTTTTAAATTGTTATGTCACTATGTAAATATTCTCTAGTAGGTTTATTTTTTATAAATACAAACTTGGCTTAAGCTGAAATTGGCTAAAATTCAATAGCTTTTGATTCACATTTCATGGGATAAACTAGGCATCAGTTCTAAAAGTGTGGTCCGGGGACCCCTGAGAAAACTTCTGAGACTCTTTCAGGAAATCTTTGAGGCCAAAATTTCCATAACATAAACTCATCCTTTGCCTTTCACTGTCTTCTCACAACTGTATGGTGGAGTGGTTCAAGGGATAGGGTGATATCCACCCTCTGACCACTCATGGGATGTGGGTTTGTATGTACTTCTAATTTCAGAATTTCTGTTTTAATTTCTAGTAACAAGGTAAATATCAGTAAATACAACTCCACAAACAGGAGCTCTCTGTGGTAGTCTGTTTTTAATAATGTATACTCGGGAGGCCAAAGCAAGAGTATTACTTGAGCTTGTGAGTACAAGGTCACCCTGAGCAACACAGTAAGACCTTGTCTCTTTAATTTAAAATGAAGAAAGAGATGTGCAAGGGTCCTAGGAAGAAAAAGTGGAAAATCTGTACTAGAGATAATATACTATTTGAAGACAGAAGCAATTAAAGTCAGGGTATAACTTTCCTTAGAAAGCAGATGAAATAACAAGAAACTATGCAGGTTTTACTCAAAATTTTAGACACTAACCTACTACTGTAGAACTAATGTCACCTAATAAAACCATACCTCAAAACCACTGAATCCTGTAATCACAAACCAAAGACAAAACAAAAACAAAAGACACTTCCGGAGTGAATAAAGCATAGTGTCTTAGTTACTTTTGTCTCATTGCTGAGACAAAATACTAGACACCCAAAGTTAGGGGAAGAAAGGTTTATTTGGCTCACAGTTCGTAGAGGTTTCAGTCCACAGTCAGCTGGGTCCAAGGCAGGGTGGCATGACAGACAGGCAGAAGTCAGCAAGGTAAGCAAGGAATGCAAGCAAGGAGTGGGGGCTAACCAGCTTCTTCCCGTATTTTATATTTTATCCAGGCTACGTGGCTTTAGAGTGGGCAGTACTCCCACCCTTAATCCTAATACTTTTAATCCTAGTGTCACATCCTTGATCCCAGCAGAACCATGCCAAACCAATCAGTGGACTAATCTAGTAATCATACACTCTAGATCCAGCTACCTCTTACCACATGAGGCTTTGGGGGGTCATCTAGACACAAATCATAACACATAGTGAGTTTTGTGTCCTTAGGAAGGAGAATTTCCCATGGCACTTCTGAGTTCTTTACTTTTTGTTTTATGTGACAAATGCTTTTTTGGGTACTGACTCAAAAATCAGTAACAAAAATGCTGAACAGACCATGGGTAAATAATGAGCAAGATTCTTAATAAATGCCTGCTCCTGGATCCCTCAAACTGTTCCTCAGCACATCTCCCTTCGTCCATATCCGTTTCGGATTCTGTGTTCAAACCAATGCCCTTCCCTTTTCATGCTTCAAGCAGCCTCCCCTTTTCAAAGATAAGTAATCAACTGCTTTCCTGTGTGTTAATTCACTGAGTTTAAAATTATCTGTTTCTCTTGTGTAAGAATCTTTTTGGTTTACATCTTCAACTGAGTAATTACTTTGAAGAGAACAATAAACAGTGTAATAGCTATTGCTATTCTCTTATTTGGTGATGAAAAATTTTCATAAAATAAAAAGAAAAAACATTTAAAAAGAACTTATTCTAAATCATTGTTGTGACATCTACAAATGAGAAGCACTTCCTTCATTAGAGGAATATACAGGGACGTGTAAATACGTTCACCTAAAAGTCACCTTCTCATACTAGTAAGCATGACTTACCATGATACACAATAGCAAAGAAGCCTAACACTTTGAGAATGGCCTTTCTTTCTGCAAATCCTATTAATCAACAGTGCTAATATACTAACCAGCACAGCCAATGCCATAATTATCAGCACAGGAATCTGAAGTAACACAGGGATCTCCTTCATGAGTGCTTTAATAAATTCACCAGTTCCTTTTCCAATGTGCTTTAATGGTTCTGTTACGAAGTTGGTGAATGTAACTGCCACTGCCTAAAAGAAAAGATAAAAGCAACCTAATTTTTTTTCAAAGTACTCAGACAAAAAGAATAAGCTCAAAGTCACCATGTGTTGAGGCTGAAATTACGAAAATCATTGTATGACAGAAATTTTTTTCTATGACAAAGATTTATTAGCAAAACAACTCTTAAAAACACTAACAACTTCTTGTAAATGCAAAGGATTTTTATACACTGTGTATAAGTAATTTTTACAAAATATTTTCCATACCTTTGTTGGTGGAACCAACAAAATAGGGTTGACTAATAACAGCTCATAGTATTTTTGGCACGGGTCATCCTTAGAGGTCCATGAACTTCTGAACCATTCTATTTAGAGAAATAGACAAAACACTGAATCACTTTTTAAAAGTTGCCTTTCATTCCCAAAAAACATAATTTTGGTTTTGACCCTTCTTGTCTATCCACCAGTCAATTGTGAATTGTTTTAAATTTTAAATAAACTTCCTATAATGTTGATTAAAAGTTGATCTGAGGTCTCAAATAATGTTTATTTTAAAAACCCAAATTACCCATCTTACAAAGACAAAAAACTTTATAAAGGTTTCTAAAAGGTAAATCAATAAAGCAGTTTTTTATACACACAAATGAGTACAAGTAAAACTGGAGAGGACTGAATAAGCTTAGTGGGTTGTATCAAAGTCAATACTCTGACTCCGATTCTGTACAGCAAAGCGGTGTAAGATATTACCTCTGGGGGAAATGCATAAAGGCTCTGTAGGCTCTATTTCTTATAATTCCTTGTAAATCTACAACTCAATATTTCAATTTACAAAATCAATGTTTTTACTATTTTTACAAAATAAAGTAGAATATTAGTTCTTCCAACTTTCCTATAGTGCTTTGCTATCTCCTGAAGCCAAAAAGCAAAGCTGAATTGATGCAATTCCCACAAATTAATTTCAAAATACATTTACAGAATCTATTGAGAGTCTATTCTATGTATGTTGTTATGGACTTGTCTTTATAAAGTGCCTTTGAACATTAAGCATTTTCCAAAACTAAAGATAGATAATTAAAAACAATCAACATTAGTGAGAATGTTTACAAAATCTCTAAGAATACCCCAGTAGCCCCCAAAAACTCTGAAAATAAAAGATAATTTTTCCTTAGTTACAAAAATTTTACTAAATGTGTAACATAAAATGTCATAAGTCAGTATAAGGAGATTAAAGCTAGGATGGCTAGTGGTTTGTATAGGCATTCATTTAATTCTTTAATAAACTTCTGTTGAAGACCTACAGAGTGCTAGGCACTGTGCCAAGGACAAGTGAACAAGTGAGCACAAAAGGACCTTGCAGTCTAATGAAGGAAGACAGACAACGTCAGAGCCAACACATACAGTTTCTACTCCTCCCTGTGACTTTACATCAGTATAAAATATCACTAGTTTAAATTTAAAACCCCTCTTGCTGCAAATGCTTCATGTTTTTTCTTGTTATGTTTTGTTTTATTTTCTTTTTTTTTTTAAAGACAGGGTCTTGCTATGTAGCCTAGCCTGGCTTCGAACTCATGATCCCCCTGTCTCTGCCTTCCACATGCCAGGGTTACAGGCACATGCTGCCATGACCAGCCACACGCTCTTCTTTTTTTGTTTTGTTTTGGTTTTTTTGGTGCTGGGGCTCGAACTCAGGGCCTTTTGCTTGCAAAGCAAGCACTCTTAACCACTGAGCTAAATCCCCAGCCCAACACACGCTCTTCTTGTATTAAAGATTCCATCATGGAAGACCTCCTGTGGCCTTCTCTGTGATAACTGTTTTTTTCTCATTCTCAGAACTCTATGAAAAATAGGGACAAAAGAACAAAAGCCTTACCCCAGAGACTGCCAGTCCAATCCATCTTCTCTGCACACACATTGCCTAGTGGCTCCATCTTGGCAATTTCAGCCTGATGCTGTGCAAAAGCAAGCTGACCAACACCAAAAAGGAACTATGAGCAGCTGCTGACAACAGACGTTAAGCCCACACATCCACAACACCTCAGTTCCATGTGCCTTTACCATTTCTCCAAACCAGACTGTTTCATTATTTTTATTTTTTTTTTGTTTTCTGAGACAGGGTCTCACTATGGAGCCCAGGCTGGCCTCAAACTTGTGGCAATCCTCCTGCCTCAGCTCCCAAGTGCTAGGATTACAGGCAAGTGCCAGCAAGCCTTGCTCTAATTTTAAAAGATAATTAAAAATCAGAAAAAAGATTGGAAAGAAATGTCAAAATATCGACAGTGATTACTCATAGGTAATAAAATTATGAGTGAATTTTAAAAATTACTTGTTTCTGTCCTTCCTAAATTCTATACTGTGAACATACCTTTTTTTTAATGGAGCTAGGGATTGAGCCATAGGCCTTACACATGCCAGGCAAGCACATTCTACCACTGATCGACATCCCCACCCCTTTACATATCCCCATACCACTTTATATTTAGAAAATAATCTAAATTTTAAAAAATGACATTTTGGTATCATTTCTAACAAGGAATAAAAGAACATACTCCAAATCACCTAAGAGTTCTGAAATTGTTTTAAAATGTGTCCCCCCACTCTGTGCTAACTTAGTTGCCCATATGCTACCCAGCAGGAACTGGTTATCAAAATTAGGACTACACTTTCCCTCTTAATGGGTCAAGGACCAAAAAAACCACATATAGCTGAAAACTGCCAATGTATGCCAATGTAATTCCTTCCCACTGACCACTCCAAACACCACCTTCCACCTATACCTGAGATAAGACTGCTGTAAGTGGATTACAGTCTTCTTTTACTATGAATTTACATTTTAAAAATTCTAAACTCTGTATCTATTTAATACCTTATATAAATACATCCAATTCCATCCCAAACTGCAGAGAAAGCTGATGATAAAAACACGTCTCAACTGGGTGTAACAACGAACGCTTGTCCACAGCTCAGTGGCTACTAATGCCACAAGGCAGAGCAGACACAGAAGTACCTGAAAAACAGAAAAGGTTGAAGTCAGAGTCACTGTGAAGCTGTCCCTCCCACCAAAAACTGGTAATGATCAATAAAAACTGAAGAACTGAAATCAAAATCATTGGCCCAGCTTTGCTGCTTATTCATCATCACGGTATGAGTGATAAAGTATAGGATCTTAACATAATTATGGTGACATTTTGAAAATATTTTTTTTAAAAGGAAAATTAATCATGTCACCCTTTTCCCATCTTACCATCAACACATTGTACGGATCCACTCCAAAGGAATCTTCAAATCGCCACTTCCATGTTTCAAAATCATGACGCTTAAAGTTAATTAAAATATCACTCAGTGCATCATCCAGGGCTCCTGGCTTCCATTCCTCTCCACTGAGAAACTTCTGTATTTCTAATAAGGTTTGCCTCTTAAGAATAATCTCGGCATCATAATGCATATCACCTTTGCTTTCATCAGGCTAAATTAAAGTTTCCCACAAACAAACAAGAGAAAAAAGAATTTTGTTACATTACTCAGGGAAAAATGAAGACAAAAGCCAGTTTGGAACATAATACATAATTCATTTGATGACCCCCAGCACCACAAAAAAATAAATAACAACTACAATTATTCTACAATATTTCACATATATAGTAACATCCCCCTCTATGTCAAAGGCCAATGTGAAAACCAAATACATTTGAAAACACTTCTCCATGTAAGATACTATACATACAGTTGATACTTGTTATTTGCAGGACTTCCATTCTACACAGCCACTTCACAGACTAACTAGCAAGTACTGAACAATTACTCCTAAAGGAAACAGAATTAGTGTCCTGGGAAGCTCTGGTCATAACATTTTCACCAACTGATCAATACAGAACTTTATTTCAACTGTGTTACTGCGGCACAGCACCTTATTAATATACACTACTGATTACCACTGAACACAGAGCTAACAGTCCTGTAATCCGTGCCTGAATGAAACCTATTTAACATATATATTTCCTCCGGAAGACAGATCGCAGCCTTCTTGCACTTAGAAACACCAGACAGTACTTTCACAATACATCTGGGGGACATTTTAAACAACAAAATTATCCACCCAGCAAAACAAACTGAAAATTTAGCTCTAAACAGACCATGCTAAATACAGCAGAAAAAGACAATCGTTAGCAGTATTATAGCTGAAATAAGAAGGCAAGAACCTTTGCCTTCTTCCGCCTCAGCAGATAACAGGCACATCAAAGCAACTCAAATTTTTGCCACACTGCACATGTCCAAGAATGACCACAAAATTAATTCAAGTTTTTATTTTGGAGTCCCAAAGAAATTCTAGTGAGTTAGTAAATCTGTAAATATGGCATCTGTCAATAATGATCAACCGTGTATCTTTATGATTCGGTGTATGACTTTCCATTTGCTGACACAATTTTCTGATAGCCTAAAATTTTCAGTAATTTAAATAAGAAAAATAAAAGGAATCTCAAAAAGACACAAAACAGTGGTTTCCTTAAAATACACAATATTTATAACTATCTTTATTAGTGTGAGTTCAGCTTAGCAGAATCACTGTAAACAATATTTTACTTTCATTTTCCAGTTGATACATGTTAAATGTTCCCTAAAGATCCAAGCATGAAAAGCTTGGTCCCCAGGGGAGCACATATGCGAGGTGGTGGAATCTTTAGGAGGTAAAGGCCAGAGGAGGAAGTTAGGTCATGGGAGGGTTTGAGTGTCAAAGATTGTGGGTCCTCGGCCCTCCTCTTTCCCTCTTGATTCCAGGCCATGAGATGAGCAGTCTGCTCCACCCAGCCTTCCAGCCAGCAAATACTATCTGGGATACCTACTGAAGGGCCAAATCAATAGTCTGTCCAATATTGAACTGGAATCTCCCCAAAACTGGGAGCCAAAACTTTTCCCTTTACATTTACTATCTCAGGTATTTCATTATAGTAACAAACAAGAGAAAATTCCTTTTTCTTTTACAAGAGTAAATACAGATTTAAAAAGTCAACAAAATCTTAAAAACCAAAATACTGTATGACATATCACAAATCAGAAAACTTTTTTAAAAAGCTATCACTGATAAATATTAACTTTTTTGTTCAATCAGGAGCTAAGTATTTCTAAGCATCTCCATCTTAAGTATTTTATGGCTCCATCTATTACTTTACCTAGCCTCTAGTCCACCCTGCACACAGCTGTTAAGACTCAAATTAGAGGGTGTATACACAAGAACATCTGCTTTTACACTTCTAAAGTATAGTGGTCTTATTAAATTATATATCTAACACTCCTTTCCCTTTTTTAAATTTTATTTTAATGGTATATTTTAGATAAACATAATTGGAAACAATCATCATAGGGGATTTGTACCTGTACATGATATATCTTGCTGCTTCTTTTTTCCCTGTTCCCCTCCCCTCCCTTCACCCCCTTCTCCCTCCTTACTTACAAAAGTTTTGTTTCCATTTTTTCCTTTCATTTCTTATTTCTGTTGTCCCTCTGTTCCATTCCCCCTACTCATCCCTTGTTCCTCTTCCCCTATGAACACTTTCCTCCCTTTCCCAATATAACATACTTTAGTCTTTATTTACACTTTTAGTTTCTCACACCAGAGAAACAATGCAGTATTTAAACATGTGTGTCCAGTTTATTTCACTTAAGAGTATGGTCTAAGGGTATGCATCCATTTACCTCAAAATATCTCGAGCTTATCATTCTTTATGGCAGAGTAGTACTCCACTGTATTAAAAAAAGCTCACATTTTCTTTATCCATTCCTCGGTTGATAGGCATTTGGGCTGTTTCCAAGATTTAGCTATTACCAACTGTACTGCTATAAACATGGGTGTGCAAAAAAAAAACAAACAAACAAACAAACCATGGGTGTGCATGTATTGCTGTGATATCATACTCTTAATTCTTTTGAAAGATACCAAGAAGGGGAATAGCTGGGTCAAATGAAACCTCTAGTCCTAGTTCCCTGAGGAATCTCCACACTAATTTCCATAGTGGTTGCACCAGTCTACATTCCCACCAACAGTGGAGAAGGGTTCCTTTTTCTCCCCAGCCCCTCCAGCATTTGTTATTGGCTGATTTGTTGATAATAGCCATTCTTTCTGGAGTGAGATGGAATCTCAGTGTTGTTTTAATTTGCATCTCTCAAATGACCAGTGATGCTGAACATTTTTTCATATGTCTATCTGCTATTTCTACTTCTTCATCTGAGAAGTGTCTATTCATTTCAGCTGCCCACTTTTGGATTGGGTCTTTCAATTTGGGGGGTCTGATTTTTCTGAGTTCTTTATATATTTGAGATGTTAGTCCTTTGTCAGAGGAATAGCTGGCAAAAATTATTTCCCTGAGTGGGGAAGACTTTAAAAAATTTTTTTAGGTGCTCGTGTTTGAATCCAGGGCCTCGTTTGTCATTTTGGTTTCAGGGTAACGCTTACTTCCAGGAATGACTTTGGGAGTACTGCTTCCCTTTCAATTTCATGAATTCTTTCCCTTTTAACTACTTCTTAATGAGCCAGGAGGCCAGAGTCTGCTCAGCTTGGGCAGCTGGCCCCATGCTGACACAAAGGCCTTTCATTTTCAGCAATCTGCCTGTGACCAATTGTAGTGATTGGAGCTAATGACCAGAGCAAACAAAAGTCTGGCCTCTGATTCTCTAGACCAATTTAGCAGCATACACAATAGGAATAAAAAAATCTACGTGCTTGAAAGTGAATTTTATAAATATTATAAGTTATAAAATTGTAAGTTTTCTTCACATTTTGACTCCTCAAAATGAAAACAGTGACTCTAAAAAGCGGAGATTTGGGGCTGGGGATATAACTCAGTGATAACATTCTTGCCTAGCAATATGCAAGGCTCTGGGTTTGATCCTAGCACTGCCAAAAAAAATCAATAATATGCATATGATACATAATTCTACAAAGCATTACCTGCCACAATAAACAGTAAGGAGAAAAAACTATTTAAAATATGTTTTCCTTGGCTGGGCACAGTGGTGCATTCCTGGAATCCCAACTACTGAGGAGGCCAAAGCAGTAAGACAGGCCAGCCTGAGCAACTTTTTCTCAAAATGAAAAAAAAAAGCTCAGTGGCAGAGTACTTGCCTAGCTTGTACAAGCCCCGAGGTTCAATTCCCCAGTACCACAAAATAAACAAATTTTCTTTTCCTCATTTTTCATTTTCTCATTTCATTTCCTCATTTTTCTTTTCCTCAACATATAACGGCCTTACATCATATGACTAAGAAAATATGAAAATGGTAGAAGTAGGGTGAGGACAGAACTATCACCTACCCCCTCACCTCAATTAGTGGTACAGCAATGCACAGAGGTAATTGTGTAAATCCCCATAAGCTGTAGGGAAGAGAAAAGTGGTCCACACTGCTTGCCTTCAGCAACCCAATGCAAAGCAGGCTGGTACTTTCCATCTTGTATGAAAAGCTTTTGGGGAAAAGGTGAGTCAGATATTCTATTAAAGCATAATAACACTTAATCACTTCTTTATACTACTTCAAATTAATAACCACTATTTTGATTGATATCACACCACCAAATACTTACAAGTCCAAGTTTTCCAGCTTCAATTAAAATCTTATTTAGGTATCTCCTAAAAACAGGATTGCTTTGACTTTCACAGTCTTTCTTCTTTTTCTTTTCATATTCATCAATCTGTAATTATACAATAAATTCAACATTATTATCCCATTTTAACATGAGTTGAGTTTCTAGCGTGGTAACCTCATCAAAGTAAGGAGCTAGTTATTTCTATCAAGCTTGTATGACTTGTGATCAAACTATATGTTGAATTAAATTTTTTAAAATTACAGTAAAATAGTATATTCCCATTAATCCCCCTCAAAATTCTCTCCCTCACTTTGAAAATACATTCATCCCATGGTTCTTGCCACTTTCTGAAGCAATTCTGGAAGTCCTCTTTCCTGAGTGTCTTTATAAAATCTGACCAAAACTACAGTGAACACTGCTGTCCAGTGCCATCCGATGGACAGGGGGCTTGTAAAAACACTGATGTTCCTCATCCACATTATTCCCAGATCTGGCACCATGCAACTTCTGCCTCTTCCTCAAAGTCAAAATGATCATGAAAGGTAAATGTTTTGAATCAACTCAAGACATCCACTAAGGCAGCAACAACAGCACAATTAAATAAGTCACTCATGAAAGAGGACTTCCAAGACTATTACAGAAAGTGGCGAGTACCGTGGGGTAAGTGTGTTCAAAGACAGCAAGATTCTAATGAGGGGGGTTAATGGCTAGCACTGTGTCTTTTACTGTAGTGTTTGGGTTTTTTTTAAACATTCACCAAATTTTCTATCATATCTCATATTTATCAGCTACATTACAGTGCAGAACTTGCCTGTTTGCCCAGGGCTCTCTCTGCAAAGAGCAGAAAGCAACAAATGAGGAATGCAAGTCTAGTAGTTAGCCCTGACCTGGCAATTTTTTCTGCTGCCTTTCAGCAATTTTATATCTGAAGATTATCAAACAAGAAGGAGAGATCCACAGCATCTCTACCAAGTCACCTCTTCATAATTTCAAAGCAATGATTTAATGAAAGAAGAAAAGGAGAAAAGGAAGGAAAGAATAAACACAGAGAGGGGAGACAAAGAGACAGAGGATGAAGTCAGAAGATGAAAGAAAACACACAACAAAGAATTTCTTGCATCTACTACACATTACTTTTTTTTAATAGCCATTTTTTTAAATTTACCAAGAACATGTATTGGTACATTGTACACATAACGATCACATTCATCACAGTTAATTTGTACCTGTACATATTTTGGTTTCCCCTGCTTCTACTCCCCTTCCCCTCCTTATTTACAACAGTTTTATTTACATTTTTACATTTTTTCCCTTTTCCTTTCCTTTTTCACTTCTTCCCCCCCAGTTCTCCTCCCCTTTGAATATTGTCTTTATTTTATGTATCTGTTATACCTTTTTATCCTCATTTACACGTATGCTTTCTCATATCAGCGGAACAATTCCATACGTATTAGATCTTTTCTGAATTTTTTATAGAATTCAGCTGTGAGTCCATCAGGACCTGGACTTTGCTTTGTTGGTAGGTTTTTAATTACCTCTTCAATTCAATGGCTGATATTGGGTTATTTAGTATTTTTATTTCTTCTTGATTCAGCTTTGGTAATTCATATTTATCAAGAATCTATCCATTTCTTCAGTGTTTTCTATCTTGTTTAAGTACAGGCTCTTAAAGTAGGTACTGGTGATCTTTTGGATTTCTACAGGGTCAGTTATGATTTCACCCTTTTCATTTCTTATTGCATGGATTTGAGTCTTTTCTTTCCTTTTTTTGATAAGACTGGCTAGGGGTTTGTTGACTTTATTTAATCTTTCAAAGAACCAACTCTGATTCACTGATTCTTTGTACTGTTTTCTTAGTCTCAAATGCATTAATTTCAGCTCTGACCTTTATAATTTCCTCTCTTGTACCCTCAGTTTTGGGTTTGATTTGTTGTTCTTTTTTCCAGAAGTTTGAGGCTCAACATTAGGTTGTTTACTTGAGCTCACTGTTTTTCTGATGTGGGAGTTCAACACTATGAATTTCCCTTGTAGCACTGTTTTCATTGTGTTCCATAAGTTCCAGTATGTTGTACTGGCATTAGCATTTAATTGTATAAATTGCCTAATTTCTTCTTTAATTTCCTCTGTGACCCAGCTGTTGTTCAGGAGGATGTTCTTTAATTTCCATGTGTTTATGGGGGGTTTTGGTTTCTTTTACCATTAATTTCCAATTTCATTGCACTATGGTCTGATAATATGCATGGGATAATATGAATTGCTTTGCATTTACTTAAGTATGCTTTTGAGCTAATATGTGGACTATTTTGGAGAATGTCCTGTGTGCAACTGAGAAGAATGTGTATTCTGATGTTGTGGGGTGGAACACTCTGTAGATATCTGCTAAGTCCATTTGTTCAGATTTGGTTCAGTTCTGATATTTGTTGATGTTCTGTCTAGGTGATCTATTTGTGACAGGGGATGTTGAAGTCTCCCATGATAATTGTTAGTGTTTATTTGATCTTTCATGTCTTTTAATAATTGTTCTATGTAGTTAGATGTGCCGGTATTTGGTGCATAAATATTAATGATTGTTATCTATTCCACTTGGAGTTTTTCCCTTAACAAGTATGTAGTGACCTTCTTGGTCTCTCTTGATCAGTCTTGGCCTGAAGTTCACTTTCCAATTAGAATAGCTACTCCTGTATTTTCCTGAGTTCCTGTTGCACGAAGTACTGTTTTCCATCCTTTAAGTCTATGAATTTCTTTTTGGGTTAAATGTGTTTCTTGTACACAGCATATTGATGGATCCTGTTTCTTGATCCATTCTGCCAATCTGTTTCTTTTGGTGAGTTGAGAATATTTACACTGATAGTTATAACTGTTATGTACAGACTTTTCTTTGTCATAGTCTTTTTCTGTTGTTGGTTCCGTTTTTCCCCCACTGTTTAACTATTTGTCTTGCCTGGTAGATTCTTTTTATTAGTGTCCTTGGAATTACAGTCTCCTTTTTCCCTTTCCGGGATTTCCTTCAAAATATTCTGTAGAAATGGTTTGGTTGTCATGAATTTCTTCAATTGTTTTTTGTCATGGAAGTATCTTCTTTCATTATTGAATTAGAAAGATAATTTGGCTGGGTACATCCATTTGGATTGGAGACTGTTTTCTTTTAGTGCTTGAAATACTTTGCTCCAAGCTCTCTTGACGTAAGGGTTTGTATAGAGATGTCTCTTGTGATTCTGCTGGGTTTTCCTTTATAAGTGATTTGTTTTTTTCTTTAACAATTTTCAATATTCTGTTCCTGTGCTGAATTTCTAGAATCTTGATTATTATATGTCTTGGTGTGGATTTATTTTGGTCACGGTTAACTGGGGTTCTACATGCCTCACTTATCTGTATGTCAAGTTCTTTTCTCATGCTTGGAAAGTTTTCTGTCATTATTTCTGCGAATAATGTTTTATGTCCTTTACACTGTCTCTTGCTTTTTCATTCGCTCCACTCACTCTTACATTGTTCTTCTTTGCATAATCTTGCAGCTATTGGATTGTCTTTTCATAGTCTCTATTTTTAAGAAGTTTTTCTTTTCATAGTAATTAACTGCAGTCCTGTCTTCTACATCTGAAATTCTGTCTTTGCTTTCATTCAATCTATTGC
>PVJO010027259.1:0-19944 GCA_004026905.1 Hystrix cristata | reverse complement strand
ATATTTATAAAATCCCCTACTGAAGTAAAGGAATGCCATATAAAATTGTTTCAAAATAAATCCTATTTTTCTTTGAATAGGTAATGGTCTGTAGTTGTTAATTCTTTCTCAAGAATTAACAATGGCCATTTAAATAGTTTTTAAAGAGAAATGAGAACAAACAGAACAGTGATTCACACATTACACCCCCAACTCTCATCTCATCTAGATTTTCCATTCCTTGAAGCTCGGTGGATCTAAACAGTCTCTTTAGCAAGCGGCTCTTCAGCACATGTGGTCTTCCTATCAGCCACCGTGAACTCAGGGAACCTCAGGATTGGTGTGGGCAAGAGGCGGAGGACGAAGCCCAGGCATGTCAGGAAGGTGCGGACGCCTGGCCTTGGCCCTCCCTGCACCAGGGACAGAGCAGGCTCAGCCACGCCAGGCCAGCGCTCTGCCGCAGAGCTGCGCCCCAACCTCCCTTTCTTTTCTAACACCTGCCCCTGGACGCACAGTATTTTGGACAGAAGAGCCATTTGGACACAGTTACAAGAAAAAAACATCACAGAGCCTTTGCAAACGGGAAGGGGACTAAGAGATAGAGGGAGGAGGGGGACAGAAGAGAAGGGAGTGTAAAAGAAGGAACATGTGTGATGCACGTGCACCAGGGTCACACAAGGGGTGTGACGATTAGGTTCTGCGAAGCATGGACTAATAAAGAAAAAAACATTTTTGGAGAAAAGGAAACTCTTAAAGCATGTCTGGACTTGAACGGCTTTTGATCATATCACCATTACTACCCCAAAGACGCCACCAGTGTGGAAGGCGGGTCAGCACCCAGCTAAGCAGCGTGGAACCCGGGCACACAGGAGACAAACAGGGCAAGGGAACAAATACTCCCTCCACTCAGGCATTTTTGGAAAACGAAAACCATCTTTCTTTTTTCCCATTTAGCTGGAAATAGTCTAAGACAAAGGACTAAAAACAATTGAATTCTCCTTTTTCGTTTTTTTTGGCAACCACCCTATTTTGATTATGATTATTTCAGTGAAGCAAACCAATGAGTGTTTCCTTCTTGTAACTTACTTAAAGCACAGTTAATTAGAACTCAGAAGCTGTCTGGAGGAGAGGCAGAATTTAAACTCCCAGGGACAGTGGGAGCCCACTCACGGGAAGAAGGACACCAGCCCTGCTGCACGACACGGCGACCTGTCTGTCTTGGGGACACTGACACGGGCTTGTGCATCTAGCAGCCTGGCCGGCCCCACGACGTCCCTGTCACCGCTCGCCGTCCCCGGCTTCCCAGCTGCAGTCTTAGCTCTGTGCCCACCGATCTGTGCACCCCGTGACACTGCCTTTGACAGCCCGCACGCAGCAGAACTCTCACACCTGTTACGGCCCAGAAACGACAACACTGAAGGCAACTTGGAAATCTAGTTGCTGGAGTTCAGCATACCACGAAACAGAACAGAAAAAAGAGGAAACATGAAGAGGTCTGCCCAAGAAGCCACTGGAAACATGGCAGAGGGTCAATGTGCCTCTCCCACCCCGGGAGGCAGGACAGGGAGGCTTGTGGGGCCAGGCACACACAGACGGGCAGGCCGGGGGACACCCGCCGCCCCTCCCGTCCTGTGCAAGGCCCCGGCGTCCTGTGGCCCGAGTCAGTGTCTGCAACCATCTGGGAAATACAGCAGCACAATTAACTTACACACTGTAGACCAGGACACGGTGCTTCTCCCAGCTTCTCATCTGCAGTGTCATCCCCTGATTCTTCAAACACACCCAGACAGGCAGGGTTGGGAAAAGCCAACTCGGGTCTCCAAGCCAAGCCCGACGCCGGACAACCTTGAGGAGACTTCCCAGCCCAGCTTCTCACCTGCTCCGAAACACTCGCTTTCCAACACGCCAGTCTGATCTGCAGACCCCCAGGTTCTGATTTCTAACCTCCTAAACACGCAATCAGTGACTGAGAAATATTCATAATTTTTATGATCAGAAACAGAAAAAGGCATCTGGTCAGCTGGCCACATCAGGACGTGAAAGTTGAGCTACTGGGCAACTGAATTTCTTTAGTAAAGTCTGGCTTAAAGAGCTCCATTCTAAGACAGCAGACTAGATACTTTCCAAATAGGAAAATGTGTCTTTATGTCGAATGATGATGGTCAGACAGCCAGAGACATGGTACCAGGTAACAAGACTCCACCCTCAGCTTAGAAAGAGAGAAAAGGATGGTTATTCATATTAGTAAGAAATGCAAGAAAAGAAATAATTTAGAATTAAGCCAATCATATGTATTCGGAATAATTTAAAGTACCCTATTTTATTTTAGATATTACACTTAAAATCCTATGTATTTTGGATCCTGTGGAATCTTGCAGTGCTTAACTTTTATTTTTAAAAGTCTCAATACAAAAAAGAGATATCTGTATACATCTTGAAAAAAATCTGTTTCTCACAACTCTTTTCCCAATTTAAATTCTAAAATGCACAATTTGGAATTTATGTTTCTCTTTCTAGTATCTGCATCCACCGAGCTGGAAATCAGTGTTTTCAAGGGTCTAAACAGCCCCCCAAACGACAAAGGACTTCTTTTTTACAATTTCAGACTTGGAAGTGTTATAACAAGTTTAATCAGTGAAGTCGGCCTATGATTTATAGCGAAAGCAAAGTGAAGAAACAATCAAACTTCCGGTTGATCTGAGTTCAGCTGCTGCCAATTCCACACTGTTCAGGCGCCCAAGAGGTCAGGCGGGCAAGCATCACCCAGCCCGGCGCCTCCAGCAGGCTGGGCAGTCCGGAGAAGATGCAATGTGGTCTGACTTGCGCGAACACTCAACTGCAAAATATTTTTATGCAACAGCAAAGGCGGCCCCCCTCCCCTAGACTGGGCTCTCACAAGCGAAGAACATTTGGAAGCATAAAATTAGTCTGCTTTAACTTGAAAACCAAATGGTGATTGGAAGAAACAAGCAAAGCGGGCTCCTGCACGAATGGGGGTACAGGCTGCTAACCCCGAGGGCGCCCCCGCACCACCGCCCGCCCCAACAGCGAGCAGACGGCAACACGAACAAAATCCCGACCCAGAGCCGAAGGGCTCGCCGGGCTCCAGCGCAGCCTTTGAACACACAGCGCCCGCACGCGGAGCCTTGCGGCAGGGCGGAGGCCCCGTCTTCGCCTCCCCAGGGACCCCGCGGACAAAGGGCAGCGAGCGCCCGGCGGGACCGGCAGACAGCCGCGAGGTGCCCGCGGTAGTCACCGCAAGTGAAGACGCCTGCGCGCCCGCCGGGCACGGGGCGAAGCCAAACTTCTCCGAACAGTTACTTGGGTCTGGCCAGCCCAACAGGTGTCCCCACCGTCGCCACGCTCGGTCCCGCCCGGCGAGCGAGGCCGGGGAGAAACCGAAAGGGCCCGCCCCGCCCGGTCAGACCGCGCCGGTCCCCGCCGGGCGCCGCGGCGGGCGACCCGGGACCCCCGCCCGCCGGCCGCCCGGTACCTGCTTGTCCAGCGCCTCGCGCGCCGCGCCGGTGCCCGCGGCGGCCCGGGGGGGCGCGGGCGCGCGCTCGCAGCTGCAGCCCTCCAGCAGGTAGAGGCCGGCGGGGCGGCCGCTCTGCTCGCCCTCGAAGTAGAAGAGCACATTCTGGTAGAGCGCGAACCACTTCTCGTGCCAGCGGCTCGCCTCGGCCGCGCGCCTGCTCAGGAAGCCGCGCTTCGTGCCCTCCCTGCGCGCCAGCCCCGCCAGGTGCAGCGCGTGGCCCTCGTTGTAGCGCACGCTCTTCTGCATGGCCGAGCCCCGCGCCCATCGGGCCGCCGGCTCGCGATCCGGACCCGCCGCGTCCCCGCCCAGGCCCGGCGAGCCCGCAGCGCTGTCCTCGGGCCACGCGCGGAGACAGCAGGCGGCGTCACGTGGGCCTAGCCGTAATCGGCTTGGAGAGGGCGGCGAGGCCGAGCCCACGCCCGCGGAGGAGGTGGGGACGGCCGCGCTCACACGCGCACCGCCGGGGCACACGCGCGCGCGCCGACACGCGCCGCCGGGGGCGCACACCGCACAAACCGGCCAGGCGCGCGAACTCAAGCACACGGAGGTGCACGTTTCTGTGTCCGGCACACACAGGCGCGCCCGCATATACAAGAGCACAAGTACACATGCATGCAGTGCTCACACTCGGGAGCCGGGCATGGGGGCACGTGCCTGTAGTCCGTGCACTCTAGGAAGCTGAGGCAGGAGGATGCGAGCTGGAGGCTAGCGTGGGCAATTTAGAAACTCAGTTAAATATTTAAAAAAAGAAAAATAGAAAAGGGCTGGACATGTAGATCAGTGCCAAGGCCATGGGTTCAATCTCCAGTGCCGCACAATAAATGAATACATACAGCCACACACTTTTACACACAAATACACATTCACATACGGTGTGCAGTCTGTTCACAAAGATACGAACCCACATAGAGTCGCGAACTTACACAGGTCACACGCATGTACTCACTGAGCTGCTGACTCCCATTCACACCTGTACTCTTGTACGCATTGGCAGTCATACACACGTTCACACAAACACACATACCTGTACCTACACAAATTTGCACACTCAGTCTTAGACGCGCACAAGCAACAACACGCACAGATGAACACATACATCCACCACCCCAAAACACACTCATACACCGGCACCCACACACATAACAGATACATCTTCACGCAAACCGCCCGTTCTCGCAGCCCCGCTCCCAGGCTGCGCGAACTCCCTCCCGCCCTCAGCGCGTCCCCGGCAGGAGGCGGAGTCTGGCGGCTTTGGATAAACCATGAGGACTTTTCTGCTGGTGCCTGCGCTGGAGCATCTTCCAACCCGCCGTGAAGGCTCCTGAGCGCAGCCCGGCGTCTCGGGAAAGCTGCCGCGCGTGTCAGGCCCTTTTGGACACACGTTATTTAGCAGGCTTAAGGGAGAGAGAGCGACATTTTAAGTGCGGGGCAGAAAAATCCAACAGGGGAGCTCCGACTACAAAGCAGGGTCGCCCTGCTGGAACTGGAAGTCATTTGATTAACAAATCCCACAGCTAGAGCTGGAGAAGCAGGATACACACACACACACGCTACAAAACATAAGTGCAGAAGAAACCAAGTCCCAGCAGCTGGCAGAGAAAGCTGGTGAAATGCCTGGGATTGCAGGAATCGATTTTGCTACACGTTTTTTATTCCTCTTACTCTCTTATTAAAACGACTCGCCACAAAGTGCTTATTGTTAGAAAATACTGAAGTGCTCTTGTGGGTGCTGAGTCCACGAAGATCCGCCCATCTTCCGGCCTGAGCTGTAGCCTCAGGCTTCTCTGTCGAATATGTTAACTCTGCCTCACTGAGTAGCTGAGTGGTTTCTGCCTTTTACCACCCTGGAAAACTTCCAGGATGAAAAGCTGTAACTGAGGGGACCAAGGGCCTAGGAAGGGGGGAAGGGAATGAGAATAGAACCAAGATGTGTTGTGTCCGTGCACCAGCTCCCCACAACGCATGGGACCATTATGTACTGTGAACTTGCACTAATGAAAATAAAATGAGTGAGTATTCTCATTTTAAAAAATGAAAAACTAACAGGAGAATTGCCATTTTGAGACAGCCGTGGGAACACTGGTCACTCTCTTTCCATATTTTTGCATATCTAAAGACAGCAGCTGAGCCGGGTTTGGTTGCCGCTGAAGGGTGGGGGTGTGGAGAGACAGTCAGTGGTAGTGGCAGGAGTTGGAGAAGGGGTGCAAGCATCGCAGGGGCCTTTTGCTCCCCTCTCTGTGTCCATCGGATCCCAGCTCAGTCCTCAGCGGGTAGGCAGAGACCTGCGAAGCCCCTGCGCTCCTTTTCAAGCAGAAACTATCCAAGGTGTGACCGACCCTCTGTGTCCGAGCCTTCTAACCTGCCAAGTTTCTTGGATAGAAAGGATTCTTTTCCCCATAACCAGTGTCTCTGGTATCAAGGCCAAGCTCAGCCATCTGTCTGTCTGTCTCCCTACAAGTCCCAGTCACCAGGACAAGGAGTATTCCTCTCAGCCTCTTGTCTGACATCTCCCCACCATGGTCCGGGGATGGCCATCATTTGGGAAAGAAAAAAGGCTATTTCCTCCAAGTTCGGCTGGTGACTCTTGAGGCTTTGAACTGTGCTTTACACTGCAAGAACCATATATTGATCGGCAGTCTGTCATCAGGATTCTAGCAGGGTCAGAGGACCTGCCGGGCTCAGGCCGTGGTGTTGCTGGGCCTGGAGTCCTGGCCAGGAGCTGCTTCCCAAAGGCCAGATGCACACCTTCATCCAGGCAGCACCGCTGTGAACACACCGAAATTCAGAAATACTTGCTACATCAATGTAATATTTGGTCACTGAATTGTTAAAGAGGACGCAGATGTGCAAATTTAGATCTCTCAGAGATGGAAACACCCAAAAGCCACACCCAATCTGGACAAGGAACCCAGGGGCACATCTGTGGCCTCGGGCCTGCAGGCTCCTTAATCCATGTGGAAACCCAAAGCTGGTGTGGAAAGGACCCTCCCACCCCCAGCCAGCCACATAGGTGTCAAAGGCACAGGTTGCTAAGGGCAGGACCAGCTCCTCTGTGAATTCCTTGTTTTCCCCTCCTGCAGGTCACACATGCTTTGCTGAGAGGGCAGCTTTAAGGGCATTTTAGCATAGGAAAGCATTTCCCACTGATGAAAGAATCATCTTTGCCTCCTTCTAGGCAACTTAAGAGGAAAAAATAGTGGTGAATTGCCTGATTACTGCTTGTAGATGATGTGATTCAAACTTGACCAAAGAAAAAAATGGAGGCGGAGGAAGAAGAGAAGGAGGAAGAGGAAGAGAGGAAGAGAGGAAGGAAGGGTGGGAGAAAGGAAAGAATGAGAAATTTTTCCCAGGTTGACCAAAGCTTTGAAGGTTTGAGGGTGCGAAGTATACAACAGCCTAATCTACAGCTTTTTAAAATCTCAAACTCCAGCCTTATCTTTCAGAACCAGAAGGAAGTTTTCAGCTTCTTCTCCTTTCCCTAAACTCTGTTTTGTTTGTGGAAATCTGAATGAGCTATGAGAGTTGCTGCAGTGGCCTTCAACTATGGCTTCTGTGATTCATTTTTATTTTTTATTTTTTATCAGCACACATTTGCAGTACATAACGGCTTCTGTCATTTGGAAAGGACTCGCCACCATGTTCTTGGAGAAGGGTTAGGCTGTGGAGAGGAGAGAGATTCCCCTCTGCCCTCTGGAGATTCACTGGAAGAAACCAACAAAGACATTAACTGAACAAGAGACACAGCTGATCATGTGCTCTGACAGTCACATGGGGTCATCGCCCACTGGTCCAACGTGAGTAGGGCTCCATCCCTAGTCCTGCAAAAAAAAAGTTGCACAGCGTTTCAAGGTGGCCATGAGACTTGTCACCTCAGTCTCAAGCTCTTGTCACAGCCGGGAGTGGTGGCACACTCCCTGCAATCCCAGCACTCCGGAGACCAAGACAGGGAATTGCCGTTTGAAGCCAGCTTGGGCTACCAAGCAAGACCCTATCACGCTCACAGTTTTTTCCCTACAGTTTATTTTAAACGGTAAACTTGTCATGTCCTGCAGCAGGAAATATGTCAGAGGCCCAGACACACAGAGCAGCGTATGTTTGCCTGAGGCGAAAGGAATGAGTTTCTGTACTGCTGGTCTTAGTCCTCAAGAGCGTGAGAAGATACTTTTAGAATGTGGGTTCTTAGTGCATTGGTCGTGCCCACCTGTAATGCCTGCACTTGGGGGCTGAAGTGGGGGACTGCTGTGAGTTCAATGCAGCCTGGGCTACATGGTACAACATCAGTCTGAACTACGAAGAGAGAGCTTGCCTCGAAATAAAAAATAAATACAGAAGGTTAAAAATGTGGGTTCTTATTTTTTGTGAAGGCTTTGGTATAAATTGTAAAGAAATATGCAGAGAGTAACAGTACATGCGTACTTTAGATTTGAAAACACTCACCCACCGGTAGCCAAACGCGCAGAGGTGTTTCTCCCTGGCATAGCAGGGCTTCCTGGTCCAGCCCTGACTGACCTGCTGGTCCCCAGGGTCCAAGGACACCTTTCACCTCTCACCAAGAACCACTGGTTTCAGACCATAAAGATGAGGATCAGATTTCAGACCGAGAGAACAGGCACTTACAGGACGTTTCCTGGAAGAGGAGCACGGCCTACAAGTGCAAGTTCTCCAGCCAGGCCGACCGAGGCAATCGTGGACGTGACCCTGCCTGGCACCTTCCTTTCAGAACTGACGTAGGAATTCCACTGCCCAGATAATATTAGCACTGTTACAGCCTGGCTGCTGTGAGTTTGAACCTAACCAAATGCAGCTGCGGCCCTCACAGGAGCATGGAAACCTTGGGGCTGGCAGCAGAGGAGAATGTGTCCCCCGGAGCTGTGTAAAGATGATGGATGGACACAATGCTGCTGTTAGCAGAGACCAGCGTGTGTGTTGTTTGGACAGAAGATGCGAACCCGCAGCGGTGCCCAGAATGTCAGGTCCACAGGTAGAAAGAGGCAAGAGCTCAGGAGAAGTAAAATCCCCAACAGCTCTTTCTGTTCAGGTAGCGACTTCATGATCTTTCTGAAATACCCTTCTATAATGACACTGAGTTGCAGGGACTTTGGGGACGGTAACATCTGGGACAAAGACCTTGCCAAGACTTGAGGAATCTTATGTTCTAGCGCTCAGACACACAATTCCAATCTCAGACTTTAAGGACAAACAGATCAGTGTTCAAACCCTCACTCGTGACTCTAAGAGCTGGTGACCCCGAGTCCAGGGGAAATGTGTCCCCTGACTTCCATGTCTGGAAGCAGGAATAACGAGGATGAGGCTGATCATAAGGACGCTGACCCCATAGGTTGTCATAAAGAGGAACGCATGAGCTGGTTGTCCTGGTTTCAGGTGCAGGCCTGAAATCCCAGCAGTCTGGGAAGCTGAGGCAGGAGGATTGCAAATTCAAGCCCAGGCTGGGCAATTTTGCAACTCAGCAAGACTGTCTAAAAAATTAAAAATTTTAAAGGCCAGGGAAGTAGCTCAGTGTGAAGGCCTGGGGTTCAGTCCCTAGTAACACACACACACACAAACACACATACACATTTGTAGCACCATGTGGGCACACAATGTGCATTCCTTAGTTAGCGCCATTATTCCACCATCAATCCCTAGTCTTGGCCAAAATGCCAATAAGTTCTGCAAATGACTCGGCCCTTTCTCGCCAGGCTTCTTCCATGACGGGTATCGGCTCCTGGTTCTTCTGTTTTTCATCAAGCTCTCACACAACGGCACTTCCGTGTCTTTCAAGCTCCCACACTGGCGACGGGCTTGTCTCTTGGGGGGACCAAGGTGCTGGCCCAGGCCATGTGGAGCCAGGGCTGCTGTCCACAGCGGGCGTCTGGTTGCCCACTTCTTCCCGCTCACTTCCACAGTTGTAGTCGGTCTTGCCTGCGCTTCAGCCGCTCCTCAGTGCTGGAATCGGGTCTGAGATGCAGAGTTTTCTACCCTGCAGGCTCTGGGTAGCGGCCATCTAGGTTTCGGCCCAGTCCATAAATTGGGGGTTTTTATTACGAAGATGACAGGCCAGCGAGGCTAGAAAGGAAGCCCGGAAGCTCTCGTTCTGCTTCCGAAACCCCGGCTGCGCCCTCACACACATCTCATTTCCTTTCATCTCTGCTTTTACGGTGCCGGCTTATCTGTCGCAGGGTTTATTTATATGACTACTTGTCCTTCTGTCCCTCTGCCATGTGACACCCACTCCTCTCCTCTAAGGACAATGCAGCAAGACACCCGCAGCCACCCTCGCCAGCCACCAAATCTGCCTGCACCTTCATCTTGGGCTTCGGAGCTTCTGGAATTTCAAGAAATAAATTTCTATGTTTTATAAATTTCCTGGAATCAGACATCTGGTTGCGACAGCAGGAACGGACTGAGACGGCCTCCTCCCTTCTCAGGATGCCTTTTGTGGATCTGATTTTCATCCCTTGGGCTTCTGCTTCTATTTCTTGCTTTTTCCTGTGGCTGCTCAGGCTCCTGTGGAAATGAAGTGAGACCATCACCAGATCGCTTGAAATGTGCTCACTTGTTCTAGTGGTGGGGAATGTGCTTTTTTTTATAAGAGTAAAATTAATATTGAAACTGCTTTGAAATCAAGATGTGGCAGAAGCTATACTTGTGCGTTTGCGTGGGGCAGGTGTCCCGGTGGTTGGAGAGGGAGTTTTGCTGATTCAGACATTCAGACTGGTACAGCTGAACAGATGTTGAAAAGTAGGGAAATCTGAGTTTCTACACATTGCAGCCTTCTGGGAACATTAATACCAATGCTATATGACACAGTAACGTATTGCTTCCGCATTTTCCGATCTAAACTTTTACAATGGTCAAACCAAATATAAATAAATAAATGCACTATTTTTAAAAAGTCCCTTATCAAAGGCATCTCTCTGGTCTCTTTTGACCTGGCCCCACAAAAGCAGCTGGGCTTCTCCAAGGCTGTGCCAGCTCCAAATCTGCCACTGTACTGAGCCCAGCCCAAGGCCTGGACCACTGGATCCTCCCCCAGGATGACTGGGGGCCACACAGACAATGGATGGATGCCACAGATCCGCTCTGCAATCTTAGCACTTTGGCTCCAAAAATATACAAATGTAACCATATGTTATCTTGCAGGGATGACATTTAGGAAGTCATTTAGATAATGATTCTCAAAACATTGACTTATATAAGTTTCAATGGTTTGCCGGGAAATGAGAAAAATAGGGAGCATGGAGGAAGTTTATAATATAATTGCACTTATTTAAAATTTAAAGAGTCCCCCCTCATTCTGAACTCTTTACCTTCCTTTAGAAATTATTCTTTTTATATAAAAATCATAGTAATTGTAAATAGTAGGGCTTAAAAATATACACATATACAAGGTATGACTGAAGTATACAGTAAATATTTAAAAATATTTATTACAGTAAGAGACACAGTGTCATGAATCCCCCCCAGAATCCTCCCCCTCACTTTAAACACACTCATCCAATGGTTCTTGCCACTTTCTAAAACAGCTCTCTAGTCCTCTTTCCTGAGTGTCTTTATGATGTATGATCAAAAATATGGTGAGTATTGCCTCCAGGTGCCACCCAACAAAAATACAGTGCTGTGTCCTCACCTACCTTATTCACTAGACCTAGCACTGGGTGACTTCTGGCTCTTCCCCAAAGTCAAAATGACCACGAAAGGTCAATGTTTTGAATGGATTCAAGACATCAAGGCAGCCAGGACAGTGTAATTTAAGACACTCAGGAAAGAGGACTCCAGAGCTGCTGCAGAAAGTGGCCAGCATGATGGGATGAGTGTGTTCAAAGTGAGGGGGATAAGTGGCAATGTGTCTTTTACTGTAGTAAACATTTTAATTTAAATAGTCTGTATTTTTTATCAGACTTTGTAAACTTGGCACAATAAAGAGCGAACAATCCAAGTTCTCTACTGCACATCCCTCATTAATAAAAAAAAGTTGGCTCCATGAACGTGTCCTTCCCAGCTTCAGGGTACAGGTAATCCTGGGTGTGCTGTCTTCGATGCTCGCTTTGGTGACCACCAAGCGATCTCCAGTCCCAACACAGACTTCTCTGGGAAGTGGAAACGTCTCCGGAAGCATCGTTACAGCCTCGAACCCTCTTCCCCGGTTACCAAGTATTCTGAGATCTGGTGATGAAAGTCAAGAGGATGCAAAATAGCATCTTGGCGAATTCCTGGTTCTGTGACTTTTCCATGAGCTTTGCAAACTTTTGGTACCTTGGTTTCTTTGCTCACAAAAAGGAGAAGATAATGCATGTTTTCTTCTCACCCTCAAGCCTCAGCCAGGGCAGGGAGGAGACAGGGACAGCACAGTAACCCGCCATTTGGGAACTTGATGGTCCCTCTGCCTCTAAAACTCTGCTGAACGAACAGCTCCAAACTCATGGAAGCCACATCTTCACGTCCTTTCCTTACCCTACAGTTATCACAAAACAAAAGAGAAAAGACATGTATAGGAAAACGGAAGGCTTGAAAACATGAAGTGTGGAAAGGTGTAGTGTCTGGGATCCAAAATGCCAGACAAGTCCCCAGCAAAATACTTGGTCTTCCTCATCAAATGAAATTGCTCTTTTATTTTTCTAATCTACACTGTCAGGCACCCTATTAAGGGTTTTAAATCTCGAGCCAATGTCAGGGTTGTGCAGTTCACAAAATACGTAGCTGACATCCACAGAGACCGGCAAGGTAAGAGGGGAGGGAGGGAAGCCACGCCTATCTTCAGCAGAGCCGCAAAACACTATTCCGTGTGCAATTTTTCGAAGAACAGCCATCGAGGCAGGTCACTAAAGCACGTTTCCGTCCCCCAGCGCGCCTCACGCGGATTCACCTTAACACAAACCGCAGGACTCCAGAACAGCAAAGTCCCAGCAGGCTTCTGGCATCCAGGCAAAACCTGTCGCAGCAAAGAGCCCGCCGGCGAGGGTCGCAGAGCCGCAGGCCGCCCTCGGGCCGGCGCGGCGCGGCCTTCTTCGGTTTCCCTCCACGGAAAGCGCCGGCGGTCAGAGGGCGGCGCTCCCAGGCCGCCTCGGCTCGGGCCGCCACGGGACCGACGGGACCGACGGGACCGACGGGGCCGAGCAGCCGAGACAGCCACAAGGCCGCCTGGGCCGGCAAGGCGGCGGGGCGGGGCCGGCAAGGCGGCGGGGCGGGGCCGGCAAGGCGGCGGGGCGGGGCCGCCCGTGACCCGGATGCGAAAGCCCTCCGGCCCCCGACTGCTTCCGCCGGCCCGGAACGTGGAGGCGCCGCGCGCTCCCGGCTTCGACGTGCCGGCTTGGGGGACAGTTTTGATCCAAACCGCAGCGGACGCTGCCTTCAAAGCAATGCCACCGTGTCGCCCGGATACTTACTCCTCCTCTGCCCAGAAGTGTGGCAAACGGGACGCCCCCAGTGTCAGGAAAAGGCGGAATGCGCTGTCCTTCTGAGCCCCGGGAAGTCACCCTGCTTTCTGGGTCAACGACGGCGGGCGGCGTGTCCCGCTGGGCTGAGTGCCGCGGGCCTGAAGCAAATAGAAACAAGGCCAAATGCGCGTGCTTTCTGTTTGTGCTGCTGACTGGCTGCACCTATGATCCGAACCCACATAGCGCGAATATGAAAAGGGGCGTATCGCACCTCTCGTGCCATCTTATACCGTGGAAACACTCTATAACATGAATTTAGAGCTAGTCTTAGGATGTAAAGGGACATTTCATCTCTGTGCTGAAAAAAAGGACATACAACGGAGTTCTTAAAGAAATTAGAAGTGGCCTTTAGAGTTGGAGTTACTTTGCCTGCATTGAGAAGGCTAACAGGTAACAATGACTGCCTTTGTGATATAAAGAATTACTGTGAACAACAGTGATAAGCTTACCATGTGTACCAACTGCAAGCCATTATCATTTAGCTGCAATTCATGGTGCCTCTAAGCTTTAAGTGTGAGTGGAAAAGGAATACAGCCCCGCCACGCCAACAGTGGGGGTGCTGGGCCCAGTGGTTTCTAGGACGACGACTCAGTTTGGTGCATCTGACTCTGGACTTTGTTCTGTCCCCCTGGGCTTCATGTTTACCCTTCACCAGTAACACATGGTCTTGACTACTTTAGTCTATAGCAGGTCTTAAAATCAGACCAACTTTGTTCTTTTTCAGCTTGTTATGGTCTTTCTAGTTCCTTTATCTGTTCATGTGAATTTTAGAATCAGCCTGTCAGTATCTACAAAAGCACTTAGTATGATTTGGGATGGGATCGTATCGAATCTATAGATTCACTGGGGAGAAATGGCATTTGAACAGGATTCTTGCTCAACACAGGCAGAGTATCCCTCCATTTATTTAGTCTCTTCATTTCCTTCATGCATGCTTGGTAGTGTCAGTATAAATATCCTACATGTGTTGTTAGATTCATATCTAAGAATTTCATTTTTATTGGAATTATAAATGGCACTACCCTTTGGTTCACATTTCTAATTTTTTATACAAAAACTATATAGAATTATAGAGTTGATTTTTCTATCTTATAGTCTGCCAAAAATGTATACATCAGGAAAAGAAAAACTTGTATAAATATTTTAATACTAAATTTATTCAGACACTTATAAGATTAATACAAGTTACTTTGGGCCTCTACAATTACAAGAGGTGCTCAAAGTGGTGGTCATCAGCTTCTAGACATTTATTAGTACAGCAAACTTCTGAAGTATGTGTACTTTTTTGGTACACTCTGTATGTTGATTTCATATCCTGCCACTTGTAAAAGTCACTTACTAGTTCTAGGCTTTTGTGTGTATAAATTCCCTTGGACTTGCTGCACAGACCACCATGTCATCTATTTAATTTCTTCTGTTCCAGTGTGTATACTTTTTCTTTTTCTTGCTTTATTGCATTAGCTAAGATTACTCCCAGAATGATATTGTGTAGGAGTGGTGAAAGCAGACTTCCTTGTGTTGTTCTTGATTGTGGGGGGAGAACATTCAGCCTTTCACAATAAAGAAATTAGCTGTAGCCAGGTGTAGTCGTGCATGTCTATAATCCCAGCATTCTGGGAGGCTGAGGCAGGAGGATTCTGTGTTTCAGCCCAACCTGGGCAACTCAGCAACTTAGCAACTTAGGGAGACTCTGTCCTGAAATTAAAAAAAAAAATTTTTTTTAAGGGCTGGAGATGTAGCTCAAGGCCCTGGGTCAATCTCCAGTACGCCCCCTCAACACACTTGTAATTTTTCTAGTTGCTCCCCGCTAGCTTTAGGAAGTTCCCTTGTAATGTTAGTTTGCTGAATGTTTTGATCACAGACAGAAGTTAAATTTTGACAAAAGCAGAGATTCTAAGATGGCCAAATAGAGGCACCCAGCACTTACTCCTCCTCTATAAAGGAGAACCGACGCATGAGTGGATAGTCTTATTTTCAACTGAGCAGCTGGGGGACTCAGCAGGGGGAAGCCTGGGGCCAGTCAAGCCACCACTCTGGCTTCCCAGCCCCTCCACTGGTGCAGATCCGCAGCAACGGGGCCGCAGCCAAGGCAAACCCCGCCCCTCTCCTTTAAACTGTGTGTGCCGGATACTGTGTCCCAGGGATAGGAAGGTGAAAGACTGTCCTCTAACATAGCTAAGTGTGGAAAATATGTTCAACAAACGTTCCTTTGGATGGAGCTGAGGCTGAGGGTGGCGTGGCGCGTGTGTGGGATGGGGATGTGGTGGGGTTAGAGTCTAGGTGGCAATGGTCCCTGGATGACCTTGGTCACATCACTGGTTTCTGCAGGGTCAAACCTGGCTGGAGAGATGGATTTCTGTTCCACATAAAATCAGCTGCCAGGAAGCCATCCATAGAACAGGGACAACATTCTGAGATGACTTCTCCTTCCAGGGACTGACTTAGAAGAAACTCAGCTACATCCTCCCAGCTGACAACCATTGCCGTGGGGCAGGAAGGTCAGGACAGCATGGACTCTGTGGCTAAGCCCCAGGACACACAGCTGTGTGCATGGGCCAGTCATGCGTCTCGAGGGAGCTGGGTTCAGACGAGCATCCTGAAGCTTCTGCAACCCTCCATGGGGGGGCACCGAGGCGGCTGAGTTGGTGCCTCACCATTCACAATGTGCAGACACTAGGACGTCCGTGAAGGGAACGGATACACATACGGCAGCCCCTGCTCGAGTTTTGCTAGTATGAGCAACTGGTACAGAAAAATTGGGGGCGGGGAGGGGGGGACTGGGGACTGAACCCGGCTATACCCCCAGCCATTGTTTGTTCTTTCATTTTTTATTTTGAGACAGGTTCTTGCTTAGTTGCTTGGGGGGACTTGAACTTGTGATCCTCCTGCCTCAGCCTCTCGAGTGCTGGGATTACCAGCATGTGAATTTTTTAAAAAGTTTTATTTTACTTTTTAAAGTCAACAGTAGTAGGAACAGGCAGTTTTCTAAAAACTACACATGTATTAGCCTATTAAACTTCCAAAGTACCCTAATAATCGAGGTACTATTATTATATAATTTTACATGTGAAGAGCTGGGGCCCAGGGAGGGTGAAGGACTCATCTGAAGTCACTGTGCTGCTGGGCAGAGACTGTCTTGTGAGTCAGGATTCACCCCAACTTTCTGGCTTGAGTGTCTGCTTTAACCCCGTATTGGTCAGCTCTCCTGTCACTGAGGCAGGACACCCAGCACACTCAGCTCGATCTGGCTCAGGACTTGAGGGGATTGAGTCCCCGTCAGGTGCTCCACAGCAGGAACTCGTGGAGGAAGGGCATGGCGGAGCAGAGCTGCTGGGTTCATGGCACTAGGACAGAGCGGGACAGTGGCAGAGAGGAAGGTCAGGGAGCAGACGCAGGTCTTGTGGCTGCATCTCCATGACCCACCAGACACACCCGGAACCAGCTTGTCTCATCTCAGTCCAATGCAGCTAACAGTTGGGACAACAGTCACAGCCGCCGGTTCCTCTGGCCTTGCAGGGAGTTACATGATGGTGCCTTTCTGGGGCACAGGCATGGGTGCACCCTGAGTACTGAGTCTGTGTTTCCTTAAATACGCTTGCGACTATGCCAAGGGCTCTTCCAAGTGAACATGAGGGTCTGTTGTTGCCAAACACCTGTCCTGGCAGAGCTTTCTGATCCAAGGCCTAAATCTCAGAAAGAAAGCTAAGCACTCTGTGCGCCAAGCAGTGGCAAAGCCGGGCTCTGCCTGCCGCCAGGGCAGAGTGGGCTGGAAGCGGACCCTCCTCGCCCTTGACCACTCACCTCTGCGGTAGGAATTAAAACCAAGGGTGCGAACGCAGAACAGGAAGTTATCCCGATACAGAGCGATTGGGTAAGTTAGGAAAAAACGGTATTGGCTTCACAGGAGTTTAACTGCTCTTAGAATTCTTTGAAGCAGCTACCAAGACTGATTTTGGTAACTATATAAGTTCTGAGCACTTTTCTGTCCTTGACAAAGTGAAAAGAAGCGTGTGAGGGCTCAGAACACAAAAGCGACCAAGCGTCAAGGGGATGCTTTGGGCAAAAGTGAAACAGTATGAAAGGAGACAAAGGAGGCTAGAAGGACTGAGAAATCTGTTCTGTGTTTTCAGCAACCTGAAATTAAAGTAGCGCTTTTATGTGATGTCCACAATCACACTCTGCTATAATAACAGCAACAATGCCAAGAAAATTTAAAAGAACAATCACATTTCTGATACCTTTTCTAGGATCCAAAAACACAAACATAAGAAAAAGATGAAAAGTAAGCCAACATGATTTGTGAAATGGAAAACTAGAAAAAAGAAGCAGTTATGTGTTCCTGTAATCCCAGCTACCGGGGAGGCTGAAGCGGGAGGGTTACAAATTCATGGGTGGCCTGGATAATTTAGCAACTTAGACTCTGTCTCAAAATAAAAAAAAAACCAAAAGGCTGGGGATGCAGCTCAGTGGCAGGGCACTTGCCTAGCATGTGTAAGGCCCCGGGTTCCCACCCAGTAGAGAGAGGGACGGGGGAGTGGAAGAGAGCCAGGGATAGGGAGGAAAACCGGAAAAAAGAACAAAGACCATCTGGAAATAACGGCTCACAGACAGCCAAAGTGGAGGCTGCCCTGAGAAGCCGCGAACAGACTGAACTTCCACGGAGCCTCTGTGGCTCACCCCGCGGTCCCTGCTGCTTCTGTCACAGGGCAAGGACACCCTTGCTTCGGCAGAGGGACACAGAGACAAGTCTGTGGACAAAAGCCACAGCATCCCTGTGACTCATGGGTGCTGCAGCGTTCGGACACAAGAGGCCCATGCTACTGCGGCACTGCAGTCATGCTGGTGTGCCCGAGTCGTGGGGGAGAAAATACACGTGGGTGTAGACGTGGGTGCGGGGACTCTGGCGTAGGTAGCTGGGAGGACCTGGAAACCCAGCCCCCAGCAGACGCGCATGAGGTGCTCAGAGCCCACGGAGTGCAGCACTGAAGGGGACCCGTCCAGCTCCATGCTGCACCCGGGCTATCACACTGTGAAGCCCCACACTCCTTAGAGTGTCACTGTGGTGGTTTAAGAACCTTGCAAGGCCGATCTAGTCACAAAAACAAGCCCTGTGGAGCAGGCCAAGGGAACAGGGCTTTGGCCACACACGTTGGATCAGGCGGCATGCTCTGGACAGCAAGAAACGGAAAGACCAGATATGCAGCCTGGACTGCAAGAACACAAAGAGCTCGAGAAGGAGTCCAGGTGGCGGTACCAGGATGGCTTAGCCAGTGAAGCAGCTGATCCAGGAGCCTGGATCAGTCCTCAACGCCAATACTCCGGGCACATCGGTGTCATCGGCACGGCAGGCTTGGCATCATCTTCTGATTCTGTGGCTTTCAAAGCTGAAGTGGAGGAAGTGGACAGAAGCGGCTTCCTCTTTGCACGCCTTAGCACAAAGGAAAACTGCCCAGGTCCCAGGCAGGCTCCTTCCAGGCACGCTCCTCGACAGGAGGCTTTCAGGGGAGATCGAGTTGCTGCTGTGCTTGGCTTACAGCGCTCAAAGTTTAACTGGGGACATTGCTGGGGCTGCAACTTGGATGGAGCTGAGATTCTGTTTTCAAGAAAAAGAGAAAATTTAGTAAATTTGGCCTTTGGGAAGGATAAAGAGGTAATGAAATCTAAATAAAACATCATATAAATTGCATACTTACGATGCTGCTGTTATGTAGATGGGAAAAATGCAACAGTCAGCACAGGCCGAAGTAATGCTGTGGTAACAAACAGGTCCAGATAAACAGGGCTGTATTTCCTGCTTGTGTTACACTGTTTTAAATTTTTATTACTGTATGTTTGCCACACATGACTATATCCACCGTGGGGGGACAGTACATGCACATAACACATCTGGATTCTTTCTTCATCCTCTTACGGCACTCTGTGTGGGTCAGCTGCAGTTCTGCTCACACAGACGGAGGCTCATGGAGCGGGTTTTATCTGGGATGTTGCTGGTCTACTGCAGAGGAGTAAACAAATGGGAGCCAGATGCCGGCTCTGAATTGTCTGCTGCAAGGCGGTGTGTGTCTTGAGGAGGTTTGACAGCCAGGGAGGCTTGAGTCTCCTGCCAGAGCAAACTCAAGGACAGGTGGCACTGCTTGGAAGGACAACGGCGCCCAAAGCAGCAGCCGCGTCCTGGGGCCCTTACTCATGCCCACGGCTGTGCGCCTGTGACAGTGCTGGGCCTTGCAAGCCCCTGCTGGGCTTCTCTGTGGCCGCCACAGGCCGGCTGCGCCCAAGAAAGGCTGGTGCGCCAGACCACTGTGATTGTCCACTGCCATTAGAAAAGTCCATCAGAATAAATGACACAATCATATATAATGCTTTTAAAATAATTTAAAATATCCCACCTCCCAGTCTCCAGGCCCCTTTCCCCATCAGCTTTGAGCCCCTCTCAGTGCAGGATGGACGGTTCGCTGCCTCCCAGGACCTGCTCCACCCACTTTGTGACTTGGGTCGGCCCAGGAGAGCTCCTAGCTGACTGCCACCGCCCAGCCCGCACAGCCCAGGTTCAGTTTGTGGCACAGGGCACAGCAGCTGACTTGATCAGAAGCTATGTGAAGCTGAGCATGGTGGTGCACACCTGTAATTCCAGCATGGAGGAGGCTGAGGCAGGAGGATGATTACCATGAGTGCAAGGCCAGCCTGAACTACATACAAAGACCCTGTCTCGAAAAACAAACAAAAAAAAAGAACTCAAAAAACAAACTTGAAGGAGTAGTGTATGCAGACACTCCCAGCATCTAAATCAGCACCTGTGAATTATTAACAATAGCATGTAAGCTAGTAATTTAAAAGCTGGCGTGAAATATACATAATGTATTTTTCCACTCTGCCATTTTTATCTGTTCAGTCCGGTGTCATTAAGGACACTGATGCTGACATGTAACCACCACCCCAGACACAAGCTCAGCCCAGCACACACTCATGCCCGCTCCCCCACCCCTCCACCCTGGG
>PVJO010027258.1:0-20015 GCA_004026905.1 Hystrix cristata | reverse complement strand
ATCATCTCTGAGAGTTGGGTTGGGTGTCTTCTGACTTCCTCGATGTTATTGTCCTCTATATTTATTCTGGTTGGGCTGGGGGTCTGGGGTTGCGTTTTGGTTCTATGTCTGGTCATTTTCTTTGTATACATATGTACTTTAAACCTTTTAGTTTGTTCTCCGAGTTGGTTTGATATTTTCTTTGTATGAGGTTACAAAATGTTAGGTAATAGCATCCTCCTTGGGAATGTCTGTTTCTGCGGTTTCTTGTGGGTATATGTGTTTCTTGGTTCTTATAACCTTTAGTCCTCCATGGTTATTTTCAAACACAAGGTCATGGTTGGCTCTACTTGGTAATGTTGACTTCAGAGAGGGGAAGGTTAAAAAGAAAAAGGCTAAAAGAGGGACAATGGGAGAAGAAAGAGGAGGAAAAAACAAACATACAGACAGCCAAAAAAAGAAAAAAAAAAAAAGGAGTGTGGGTGGGAGAACAACAGAAGATAGGATAGTGTCACCAGAGAGGAGGCATAGATTTTATGTATGTTGATGGGTTCAGACCTTGCCGGCGTGCGGGCTCAGGTCGCAGTCCTTTGTCCCAGCGCCAGCCCTCTCTCTCACCTGATTGAAATGTCCCGTGGTTAGCAAGGGCCTCCGCGCCACTTTCGTGTGTCCAGGGCGGGAGGGAGAATCTCTCTGTCGCCTGGCAACGGATGTCGCAGGGCGGGCCCAGGTCCCAGTCCTTTGTCCCAGCACCGGCCCTCTCTCTCACCTGATTGAAAAGTCCTGCGGTTAGCAAGGGCCTCCGCGCCACTTTTAGTACTTCAATTTCTAATCGTTCATTTTAATATATAGTTACCTTACTTTAAATGTATCCTCGATGTCTTATACACTGATTTTCCAAATGTCATAGGACACATGAGTGCCCCCCACACAAATAATGACCAAAATATACAATACAGTGAGTGTTTAAATTTTAAAAAAAGTATAACCATAAAAGATACATTTTCATTAACTCCCCTTAAAATCCTTGTCCTTGCTTTGAGCACACTTATCCCATTAGTTTTCCCACTTTCTGAAGCTGTTCTGGAAAGTCTTCTTTAGTGAGTGTATTTAGGAAGGGACGACCATAGAGCACAGCCCAACAAAAATGCAGGGTCATAAAATTTTTATGGTGTGAAGCATGCTTAGGCTGCAGATAAATCTAGCACAAAAGAAGAAATAGCATTGTTATTATCAGTTACAATATTAACTCAGACTACTAGGTCAATGACTCTCAGTTGAGTGCCCATCGGTAACTCACTTAACTACTTGTACTTCTTCTGGCAATTCTAAGGGGAAGAATGGAGGGCTGACATAGCCTCTGAGTAGACATTGCATTGGGTATATGTTTGTATAGTTGTACAGGTCAATTAAGATTATATATACACACCTGTAAAGCAGTAACTAAATTGAAAATTACAGTACAATCCAAATGTTATAAAAACAAGATAAAATTCCTAGGAATATATAAACCCACGCTGAATTTTATATTCACAGGGGAAAACAAAGTTATCTTTTCTGTCTGATATCCATTTCATTCACAAAACCTTAGAGTTGAAATGGAACTTTAGGATTATATCATCCAAATTATTAATTTCATATTCATATCAAGCACAAAACTAGTCTGTTATCAATAGAACTAGAAGCTAAATCTTGTGATTTGCCATTTGATTATGAAATTTACAAAGTGAAATGAACCAACTGAATAGAAGTATAGCCACCCCTTCAGAACCGTCTCCGTTCCTTTTCAATTGATTACATTAACTCATCAAATATTATCTATTTCTCTATTGTTTTAGAGCATATTTTTCTTTTGTGATATTACCCTTGTGTAAAGGTAAACAAATTCCATATGTGTGAAAGGAAATATTCAATCTAGTTGAAAAACTATACATCAAAGTATTCGAACAATATTATGGCCTTTCATTAATTCTGAAATTACTAATAGATGAAATATTAATTTATTTATTTAGCCATTTAGCCTTGCATCTGCTCACTTATTCCACAAATATTTGTGAAATACCTACTCTATAAGAGGCAGTATTCTAAGTGACATGAAACAAATACTCTGGGGATTAGAGACTGAGACAGCAAGGAAAAGAGATGAACAACACTCAGTTATGCACGCTCTAGAGATAATTTGTTGAGCAGACGCATGAAGGATGAGATGACAGCCGTGGACGGATCTGGTGGGGGCAGGAGGCACACGAGTCCAGGCAAGGAGCGGAAGGGCAAAGATCTGTGTGCGGGTGTGCAGTGGAGTTGAGAGGCATATTTTCGTACCATGACAGAGAAAGCTATTCACGTACAACCTTCTCATCTCTGCACAAAATAATCACAGCTGGGTCAAAGTTTGAAGGGATAGATTGCATATTTTGTGAAGGTTAAATTTCATCATAACTCATTGGATTTTCTTAAAATAGATTTTTTGTTCACAATTTATACATCGTATATATAATATATAACATAAGGAAGAAGAAAATATATAAACACAGGAGAGGAATGGTTAACGCTAGAAGCAAAATTTGATTTGTGGAAATGTAAGTTTTTAGGACAAAATGGTTTTGGAAAATTACTGAGATAATTATTTAATGTTTGGGAAAATGACTGTGTTCTGGATAGCTGAAAACAGTGCCAAGGTATTACATGGAGAAGTAAATCCAAGGTAGCCACGAATCATTAACTGACTGAAAGCTGATGGAAATGTGCATTTTTGCACTACATTTCAATACCACTTGGAGAACAGAGAATAGCCTTTTTCCCCCCCTCAGCGCTGTGTTCCTGAAATTAACTTCAAATATTGAAAGGCAATAAACGAATCATTTTCGTCCTTATAAGCTTTATGTTAATATGAATACCTGGTTTCTCCCCTCATTCCTCCATTTGGCATCAACAATTAAGCTCATTTCAGCTACTTTCTGCTCGGGCTCAGCTGCGTACAGGCACTTGGGTTAGCAAGCATTTACGAGTTCATCTTCCACCCCAGGAATTCTCCATGTGTACTCTCGTCAGTGTCATGCCTAATGCTAGAGATTCAAAGGCATGGAACAAATGGTCCCTGTTTCAAGAAGATAATGGAAGGATGGATGGTGAATTGTAGAGAGCTTGCTATTGTGTTCACTGTAGGAGCTAATCTTTATTTGGAAAAAAATAAGTGTCTTTAGAGGATGTTAGAAAAATGATATATGAGTTCTAGCTTTGTGATAAAGAATGCATTGCCATTCAATAGAGAACACAAAAGGTTTTCAAGAGAACAATATGAGCCATATCTGGCAGTCAAGACAGCTTGAGGAACCCAGAATCCCAATATAGATGGGATAGAAGTGTTGGAAATTTGCAAGCTAGACATGGAGGGGGGTGTGCCATTCTCAGTAGTTTGGGCTGAACTGTCAGTAAGTAAATTTATGTGTTAGAAAAATATAACAGGGATCTATTATTTGTTGTCAAACAGTTTCCTTTTTGGGAATTAGTCTTTCTGTTCTCAGTCCTTTTGAATTCCACGGACTTGTACACACCCCACACTATTGTGTGTGCATGTGTCTCAGATCTGGATAATTCCTGCACCCTCTTTCTCTGGTCTTTCTGTGAGGCAGATGAAACATCAAGTATTTATAGATAATCAATTGTTTGGTCATATAAGACAATAAGTATTTTATATCGATCACATTACTAAATTGGCAGAATATAGCTAGGCACATGGCTCTGAGACTATCCAAAACCTGATAAGTTTTTCTGCTTTTCCTCCTTCTCTCTTTCTGGTTCTCCTCTCCTTTGTATATTATCTTCCTTTTAAAAAATATCTATTTACACCTCTTTGTCCTTATTTACAGTTATGGTTTCTCATATCAGAGAAACAATTCAAAGGGTAAAAAGGAAAGAAAAGGGAAAGAGAAATCATGGAAAATTAGGAATAAACTTGCTGTAAATAGGGAAGGAGGGAACAGAAGGGAGGGGTGGGGAAGAGAGGAAAAACCAAGATGCGTCATGTACAGGTACAAAATAAATGTGCTGAATGTGATCATTGTATGTACAATGTACCAATACATGTTCTTGGTTGAAAAAAAAAAAAAAACAAACCTGATAAATAAGAAATAAGAATGCAATAGACAAGCAAAGAAATGCAGAGAATCATTTCATCTAATCATACCAAAACTGAAGACTCTTCTGAAGTTTCATTTGTATGGTCCAATAAATTATTTTAAAAAATCAGTAGGACTTAGGCTTTTGCCCATTTACTCTTTATTGGGGAGGGGGCAGAGTGCTGGGGATCAAACTCAGGGCCTTGTACTTGCTAGGCAAGCACTCTACCCCTGAGCTAAATCCCCAATCCTAGGCTTTTGCCATTTATAAACATGCAATTAATTACTTTGAAAAAATTCTATGAAAATACATGAGTAAAATGAAATATTATCATTAATATAATGAGATGGGAGAATCTATAGTAGGAGAAAAATAAGAGCACAGATTATCAATATAAAATTGGAATCATGTAATTAAATTTGAAAGGCAAGAAAAATAAATTATAACTCTAAACATGAATTCAGCTGGGAAAAGAAAAGTTTTCTGAGCTAACAGGCAACAATTAGAAATATAAATCTGCAACTCCTGAGAAAGATTAAGTCAAATCATTGAGATTTAGGATTTACTAACATTGTTGAGAAGATACATAGAGACAGATCAAAATCGCTCATATTTCAGAATTCCAGGGTGGAAAGTGTCCCGCCAAAAGGGAAAAAGATAATTATAATGATAACATTGTGATAACATTCATCATAGAGGATTTGTTCCTGTACGTGATATATCTTGTTGCTTCTTTACATCTAAAATGTACCATTAAAATAAAATAAAATGATAAGGGGATTTTTTTTTTTTTTGGTCTTACTTTAGTCTTCTTTCATACCAGGAATCAAATCCAGGGCCTCAAGCTTGCCAGGCAGGTGCTGCACCACTGAGCCACATTCTGGCCCAAAAAGATAACTATAAAAGCAAATGTAGAGTTAGGCCAAGGGAGAGTCAGTTAGAGATCTGCCAGGTCTTGCATTTTTAGCATCATAAAAGTTATTTTCAAGGATCTTAAATGGTGAGCATAGTCATCGATTTACCTTGGATTTCAGAAAGGATTGAAATAGAAAACTTGAAAAGGCCAAACTTGACTATGGGAAGAGAGTGATGTGAAAAGAAAAATACGAAGGAAAAGAGTTTAAAAAGTAGTTTTAAAAGTTTAGATTTTTACTGAATTTCTGGAAGGAGGGAGTGGAGACAAAAGCAAGAAGAGACATAATAGGAGATCAAAGGTACAGGAGAGAAGTAAACCAACTTCGGTAGGACTCTAGGGGAGTAAGCCTGCTTCGGCGGGCATGTGTGGTAGATAGTTTCATCTGAGCCTGGGGTGGGGCTGAATCAAGCTGAAAGTTAGTTTTCTGGAAGAAAAGAGAAAATAAGATTCTGTGGTTCTCTTCCCTGAAGTAGGTGAGCTGATGTACTATGAATGAAGCAAATGGGGGCAGAAGTTTAAGAAATGAGGTTTAAAACTGATTTTGAAGAGTTAAAAAAGAATGGGCTGAATTGTTAAAATGTGTATTTCTGAGAAATCTATAAGTTTAACTGCGTTTACAGAGAAAGCATTGAAAACTACCTGAAATAGAGCGTCGTGGGTGACAGTGAGTGAGCTGGTCCGGAATCCGAGAAGCAAGACGCCCCGTGGCACCCTGCGCTTGTTCAGCTACGTGATTGTAGTAAAACACTAAGGCAGAGAGTGCAAGGTGTGACCCAGTGGGCGAAATGATTGGCCGAAGGTCCAAGCTGAGTGTTTGTCACATGAAATCTCGAGGAAGCGATAAACTGGAAGAGCAGATTCACCAAAGGACGAGGTAGCTGGAAGGGTAATTGCAGAGAATTGAAAGGACTGAAATGACAGCATTTAGCTTTTTGTATCATTTGTCCCAGGTGATGAAAAGATGGAGGATATATTTGTAGATGGATATTATTACAAAATACCTATTATACCGTATTTTATAGAAAGTACAATAGAACTGACATTCTTTACCATGACACAGAGACAACAGGGCTTGTGTGGGGCAATGTCTTGGAACCCGGGGTATTGAATAAGCTAATATGTTGTGCAGCATTTTAGAGAATGGAAAAGAAAAGTTGAAGAAAATGTGATGAAATGACAAAAAAAAAAAAAAAGAAAAAGAAAAGAAATGTTTCAGACCTGTTACATTTATTTAAAAAAAATTACTGAATACTTACAGAAGTAAATAGATTTACAGTCTAGTAATATATTCTCGACTGTAAAATGAGGAATGTGTCACTTTTTAATATTGTCTAGACGTAACTTCTATGGTATTAATTCCCCAAGCCATTGTTTCATTGATCACTGCAAGCCCATTATTGGTAAAGCTGGGGTCATTTTAGTGCAGTGTTACTCTTTCTCAACTGACTGTGCTCAAATATTGTGTTTTATATAGTGGCACTATGGTTTCTGAGAAAGAATAATATCTCACCTTTCAAAAAAGTAGTTGATCTCATATTGCTTTAGTTTACAATTTAATAAATGATCTACATGCAAAGCTTTTGAGAGAGACTGAATGTACAGAAGGGGGAGTTTGGAGATTGTAAACAAACCTGCATTAAGGGGAGACTGAAGTCTTTTAGAAAAAGAAAGCAATAGATCAAGTTTAAATGGATGACATTAATGGGAGTTATGAGCACACATCTCAAAACGAATATACCCCAAAGAATTTATAGAACACCTCTCATAATTGGAAAAAGACAGATTTTACAATTATCCTCAGGACAAGCCACCGATAGAATAAAATGCATAGCTTTGTGTCAAGAGAAATGTATGAGACCATGGGAGATTCAGTTAAAATAGGGAAAGAAAAAAGGAAGAACCAGGCTGACTATGGCAATAGGAGAGACCTACAAATAAGCTGTCATTGAAGTAAAATATACTGAAAACATGTGGATGCCACACTAAAATTAAAATAATTTTATTTACTATGAAAAACCTAAAAACATTATTCCTAGAGTAAAACAATAGTAATTTAAAGAACATTGTCACATAAATAACTATGTCAGGTATTTAGAATTTTCACTATTTGGAATAAATTTTGGAGTAGTGGGAGTGAACTTATGGCACGCGTGTTACTGTGTTTTTAAGACAAAATATGTTAATGTAGAGCCACTTTTTCTAAACTAAAACCTCAGTATTCAGGTTTAATTGCAGTGTTGGGACTTTGCGATAAGTAAGTGGGTTTTGGGTTACGGTTTGGCACTCATTCTCTGAAAGGTTCACCATCACTGTTTTAAAGACTAAGCTCTGCAATTTCTTATGTTATTAAGAAATTATTTATGAGTATTTAGTAAGGAAAAAACCTCTATAAAAGTGTTTAACAATTTCAACTTTGATAGTTGAGGATTTAGCTCAGTGGTTAGAGTGCTTGCCTTGCAAGCACAAGGCCCTGAGTTCAATCCCCAGCACAAAAAAAAAAAAAAAAAAAAAAAAAAAAAAAATTAAACTTTGGTCGAGTGTAGTGATGCATGGTTGGAATCCCAGCACTTGGGAGGCTGAGGCAGGAGGATCACCACATGTTCAAGGCCAGCCTGAACTATATAGTGAGCCCTTGTCTCAAAATTGTTTTTTCAACTTTGTAGTCAGCTTTATATTAAATATTTGCATATTTTATGGAGGAAAATTATAATTTTAAAAAATACTCAGAATTTACATTTGTCACAAGATATATCAAAAGGCAGTTTCATGTAGCATTGTGTATTTAATACTGATTTAGAAGTACTGGATATAATAGGGCTTGAAATTCTTGTTTGTTTTTCTTTTTTCTTTTTTTGAAGTTCATGATCTTCAGATTTGGTTATTTAAAAGACAAAAGGAGTACATATTTAGTGAAATGGCCTACTTCGCAGCGTCAAGGCTGTCAGAACTGGATTCATCTTGCCAGTGTTGAAACAAATGTCACTTAAATTCCTTATAGAAGGGAGTTCTTATCTCTTTCTAAATAAAGATTTTATCATAAAATTCTTATGTTTATAGGATGTTATAATGATGGTAGAAAGATTTCCTATGCACACTAAACTCAGTTTCCCATATATTAGCCTCTTACATTAGTACAGTACATTTGCCTTAACTGGTGACTACTTGGCAAGTTTGATTCCTACCAGAACCTCCAGTGAAGTAGACTCATCCAGTGAGTTAGAACTTAGAGGTTCCAGTTAGAGATGGGACTTTGGTAGTCGTTAAACACATTCATAGGTAAGGGGAAGACACAAGATTAAAATAAAGGAGCATGTGACTTTCCCCAAGGAAAGGAATGTGAGTTTATATAGGGAAAAGAAAAGATATGAGAGAAAACCTTGAGTTGATACTACACTGAGATGCCAAGAAGAGGAAGAGGGAAATTAGTGAGTCAGGGTCGCAAGAAGCAGAGCTGAGGAGCCTGAGAGTGGCATAGAAAGGTATTCTAAAAAAGAAAGAACGATCAACTCTCTTATATTCATTAAGATGGACAGGAATTGGCCTTCAGATTTGCCAGTGTTTGTCAAACAAGCATTCATTGGTCTTTGATGACCTCGGTTTCAGTATTTTCATGGAAGTTTTGGGTATAATCTAGAACCAGAATGAGAAGTGACTAGACCGCGGGAATAGAGAGCAAAGTTGCCCATTTAGTTCAAGAACAATGAGCCTCAACATCTCTTTAGATTGTAGCACTGAGGGATTTATACTTCCTTGTCTGAAAAGTAACTGTGTTGAGTAATTTATGTGGTTTTTTCCTGGAACTGGTGAGACTCTAGGCTTTAGGTTGGACCCAGCTTTGCTCCCCATGCCTTTGTATTAGGCTGCAGGCTGAAGAACCCAAAGTTCCAGGATTGTTTGCTTCTTCTGCACACAGTAAGAACTCAAGAGAGCAAACAGATGACAGAAGCAATTACCAAGAACCTCCAGTGACACATTCACTGATTCCACTAGGCACAACGGTGAAGCAGCTGAGGTTGAAATGAGCAGGCCCGGGAAAGAGACGCCACTACATTTAGAGAGCGGCACTCACGATTCATAGGAAGAATGCAATTAAGTTTACCAGAGAACTGTTTATAGCAATAGAGTTTTTTGAGTTGATAGTATAATAATGGTTTGGTTATACCCTAATAAGACTGATTTTATAGAGAAGGGAAAGAAGTATAATGAAAGGGAATGGAGGGTGATAGCAGAAGCTTTGTCATTAATACAACTAGGAAGGGAAATGGTGCAGTGAGCAAACTGAAGAAGACAGCTTAAGTAGCTGCAGAGATAGTTAACTCTTGTCATGGAAGGAAAGAATAAGATATGAGGAGATTAGATGTAGGGGTGAGTTGATAAAATAGTTCTTTACAATTCAATCTCATGGACTCCTTCTTGGCCATATTTTTGTCAGCTCTTCTCTTTTCTCTAAATAATGTTTGGGTTTTTTTTTTTTCTACCCCCAAGAATATGTTCTCATGACCCTTCTAATACCATTCATTGTCGATGTAACTTATGATTTCAAAAGCTTGTTTAAGCACATAAAACCTAAAATAGTACCTCAACTTCTGATCTGCTTCAGCTATGCTTAATCCTCTCAGGTCATACTGCTAAGCAGCTTCAAAGTGCATTTTGCTATCTCCTCAAACAGCAGATAATATTGATTTTAAATTATATCTGTTATTTTTTCTTATCTTACTTCTCTTACTATTACTTTGAACCTACCAGTCTATGTGGCCTGAAATATCAGCATTATGTGATTCCTATCATTCTTTCACATGTGATATAGATTTCTTGATTTTTAACATTGTATTAAGTATTGCAAGTTCTTGTCTATTCTATTTCTATACATTAATTAATTTGGAACCATTATATTTATACATATTTATAGTTTAATATAAATGAATAGGAGGCCTCTAAGTGATGAAATGCATATACACATAATTATTGCCTATGGAAATAAAAAAAATTACTATACTTTCAAATTATACAAAATTATGTATGTACATACCAACAGAAGTTCTCTATGAAGGTTTTTTTTGAGAAATAACTATTGAATATTGATTTATAGAAAAACTGTTATAAATCGAAAGATCAAAGGACATGAACATTCTGGGATTTTTCAACTTTTCCTCTGAATTCTGTTCAAAACTTCTGGCTGAAAAAATACAGTGGAGGTCAATGAAACTGAGACCCCATTAATAAAGTCAAATGGGTTTCAGAAAATTGGTACAAAGAAGTAAATTAGAGAAAATAAGCAGAGAGATGGTTAATATATTTATTTATTTTTGATATAATTATATGGCATCACTTGATTTTGAAGAAATGTTTCCATTTGCATACCTCTGGAAAAGAATCACACAAAATCATAAATAAAATATTTAAGTTTTAAAATAATTTTAAAAACAACTTTGAAAGAAAGATCTATGGAGACAAAAACAGCTATGAAGTAACAAAGCATATATCAAATACAGCAATATGAAACTTTGAAAAGCACTGTAGTGAAAATAACCCTGAACAGGTTTGAGAGCAGATTATTCTCCACTGAAGACAGTTGGTAAACTCAAAGATCGGTCAGAAGAATGCATCCAAGTATGCTACAAAGGAACAAAAACATTCGATGTGTGAAAGAAATTAAGACTTGAAGAATTTCATGAGAATTTCTAACATTTTGGGATGTCCTAAAAGCAGAATAAGAATGTAGCATAGACAGTGTTTAAGAAGTTACTGTTTAGACTTTTCCACACCCATTTTAAACATACAAATGTGTACATTTGTGAAGCCCACTTCCAAAAAATCCCCAAACGTATATATTAAAAGACTTCTGAGCCTAAGCAAATGATAGTGAACCTTCAGAAAATCACAAGAGAAAAACATCTTAAAAGTAGTGAGGAAACAGAGTACCAGCAAGGGGGTAACTAAATGATCTCTTGCCATTCAAAGAAGGAGAATTCAGGCATCAGTGGAAGATGTAAGGTTGTGGATTTAAATAAGCAGGATATTGAAAAAAATCATCCAATATATAATTTTACACATAGTGAAAGTCTTTCCAAAATGATAAAATAGTGTCATTTTCAGAAAAAAAAAAAAAATAAGACCAGCATTATCTACTGGATGGTTTTGGTGGACTGATATGGTCAATTTGAGCAGGAACACCCAGCTGGACTGAGCTGCTGTGCTTCTGGGCATAGAGGATCCACTTGGAGACTGTAGCCAACACAACGTGAAAGACAACGGGAGCAGAAGATAGCAGCCGGCTGTTTCCCAGGAGAAGCTCTGTTGCAGCTGGTTGTCCCGAAGGGAACTTGACTGTTCTCAGTGCAGAAGGAGCTCAGGGCCTTGATGCCCTCGAGGATGGCTGCTGTTTGCTTCAGGGGAGCTCTGGTCTTCATCTCTACTGCAAGAATTGTATCCTGGTTCTGGTAAGGATTTCTTCCGCCATTTCGTACAGACATGTACGCACGTGGGACATTGATGTGGGTTCCCAGCCCTTGATTGGGTCTTTTGGGTCTCCAGTGCATAGACAGACAGACATCCGGCACTCTTCCTGCATTTGGTTTATGGGTGACTGTTGTAAATTGTAAATGTTCTGTATTAAATCTACTCCCTTGCAAACCACTGGCTCTAGAAGGTAACTAATACAAAGGTCTTAACTGAAGAACATAATTTAGGCAAGAAAAACATCCCAGATTGGTTGTTGGGGTAATACAGGCCCAAAAAGTGTGAAGATTGTGAATGATTAATATTGGTAACTTAACTGAGGCCTAGTTTATTAAATTACTATTGAACAGTGTTACACACGATTAAACCAAAAATTACTGTTGAGGGGCTGGGGATTTATCTCAGTCTTTAGAGTGCTTGCCTTGCAAGCACAAGGCCCTGAGTTTGATCCCTGGCACCACCAAAAAAAAAAAAAAAAAAAATACTATCGAGCAGTAAATTACTCCAAATTTCTTAAGAGATATATAGTTTTACTGGTAGATTATTCTGAAAAATGTGATAACATGTGTCAAAGGGTTAACTGGTGATAAATAGTTCTGTGTTACTCATGTCTGTTAGGAAGTTTAAAAAAATAATGCCTGGTGACTGTAAGCTATGATACATTGAAGATATGTGCTTTCATTTTTAGAATATCTATTAAAACAAATGGCACCGGAGCCCATAATTTGTAAATAGGAAAGATAGTATGATCAAAGTAAAAAAGGAGTCAAGACATAGAAGAAAGAAGAAACGAGCTCAGAAAAACACTAAATGCAGAACGAATTGAAAGCACCAAGTGAGATGACCTGACATTTGTTCGCCTAGATATAAACACTGAGAGATCACATGCACATGTGAGCAGGAGACAGATAAAGGATGATTGGAGGCAACTCTGTTCACAACAGGCAATAAACTCCGAGTAACTCAAATGTCAATCCTCAGTAATAAGTACAGGTACACTGTGATTTGTTTTTAAAATGAAAAACAGAATAGCAATAAAAATGAATGAATTAGAGCTTAAGACAAGGTAAAAATAACCTTTAATATAATGACAGAATGAAATAAGTTTGCAAAGATATGTGGTATACATTCATTTACATAAAATTCAAAAGCAAGAAAAATTAGGCATTACTTACAGACATATAGTGCAAAACCAAGGAAGGGAAACTAAATCTGAATATATGCTTTACTCGAGAAAAGAGGCAATTTTGACCAAGAAAAGATTCATTTATGTCTCGTATGAGGAGTTGATTGTATTCTGTAGCATGCTTAAGAGCTTAGTCACATAGAGTATTAGATTTATCATATTTGTAAACTTTTACAAAAAGGCCACTGTATTGGCTCATTGATTTCACTTTAAACAAAATTGTGGAAACCTTTCGGAAAACATGGACGTATACTATTTCTTAATTTTCTTTTCCATGTTAAATACCCTAGATGCTGACTTTTTTATTCACTTTACTTCTTTCTGAATCCCTTCACCATCCTGATGGTCCTCTTTGTTCTGACTTTTGTTTTACATCGTTTCTCCAACACTGTACACACCAGCCTACATGCTGACACACGCCTGCAATCACAGCTTCTTGAGAAACTGAGGCAGGAGGATCACCAGTCAAGCTCAGCCTGGGCAAGTTAGTGAAACCTCTAAATGAAATTTGCAAAAACCCTCAGATGAGCTCAGTCCTCCGAGTTCAATTCCCATTAACACACGTACACACGAGTACACACACAAACACGCACACAAAAATCATGACATGTCAAAGCAAAAACCCATGTCTGTGGATGGAACAGTGGATTCAGATTGATTTAGACAGCTTCCTCCCATTAAAGGAATCTATTATTGAGGTATCTTATCTTTGCAAACTCACCCAGGTGCTGACTCACACAGGCATGTGGTCAATTAAAATCCATCAATTTCCCTTAAGTCAATTCTTCTTTTTGTATTTGTGTAAGTGAATTTTTCAATATCAATAAATGATTTTTGAATCTGTGCATCTTGTTTCCTGATAATCATGCCTACTTAGAAAATTTTGGAAGTCAGCTTGACCAATTTTAGTTTTGTTTTTCTTTCCAATTTAAAGTTATCTTCACATTTGATATGGGTAGATGCGATCAAAATATCACTTACACCTGGATATAAAGTAATGTATCAAAGTAGCTATACAGAAAACCTTCTGAGTCCAGAACTTTGCTTTGGACCCCTTTTCAGCTCACCAGCCTACCACTGCTCTCCTGTCCCTGGTGGCGGTGCCCCGCTCAGTTTCCCTAGAATTCCTTTCACTCGTTCCCTTCCTCTTGGCTTGCTTCAATGTGTTTTCTTTCCTCTGGTGGGTCAGTTAACTTCTATGGAAGGTGAATCCTTTACAGCAGTAACTTCCTTGTTTAAACAGACAGCCAGAATCAGAAGTCTTACTGTCCACTGATGCTGGAGGCCCACAGTCAGTAACAATTCAAGAGTACCCTCTCCACACACCTTTCTTGTAGTTTGACAAATTCAGATAGCATTTTACCCGTCCTGCTTTGTAGAAAATAATGATAGAATTGTAGTAGTTTTTTAACTCAAGATGCACAGTGTCCTCAGCATTTCAGTTAGCTGACACATTGTATTGGATTTCCATTTACAAAAAATGATATTTGTAATCAAGAAAGTACAAATGAAAGCCAGGACATGTCTGGCAATACTTTTCACCACTAGAAGGTACGTTATAAAAGTCTGATTATAACAAGTATTACCAAGGATATGGGACAATGGATACTCTCAAATTTTATTGTGGGGACATTTTAAGATTTCCTGGTAAAGTTGAAGGTCTTGGTCCATAGTAATTTAGATAGTCATACATTCATCAGGAAACATGTACATTATTATCAGTGTGTGTATTTGTGTGTGAAAATGACACAAAGCAGCAATCATATCAAAATGGATAAATACATTTAGACCAACTCCTATAGTTTATTATTGTTTAATCTCTGTGGATGAATTTCAATGATGCAAGTGATAAAAATAAAGATCTAATATAACATAAAATATGATGCCATTCATATAAAGTTGAAAATTTAGTTTTGAATAATAAATGTAAGAAATTATACAGATAAATTAAAATAACAGAGAACATCAAAGTTGACCTAACAATGATAAGGCTGTAGGTGTATTTGGGAACAGTGAGCCAAGGGTACCTAGGAACCTCTGAGGTTTTCTGGTGTTCTATGTGAGTCTAGATCAGTTTTAGAGTAAGCGCCCAAATTGCAACCCCATATCCACTTATCCCAAAGTGGAATCAAACCTGAATACTGAGGTGTTAGTTTAGGGAAAAAAAAAAACAAAAAACAAAAAACAAAAAACTCTTAAATTAACGTATTTTGTCTTAAAAGAAAAACAGGGGCTGGGGATTTAGCTCAGTTTTAGAGTACTTGCCTTACAAGAATAAGGCCCTGAGTTCGATCCCCAGCACACATACACACACACACACACACACACACACACACACACACACACACACACACAGACACACACACACACACAAATGAGTGCCATGGATTTGCCACCTGGTCTAGATGGTAGCCACACATGCTCTTTTTGTATCTTGATGCTTAGTGTACTTTGTGAGCTGTACATACTACTTACGCAATCCTAAAATCAATAAATTTTAAAAGCAAAGAAAATGTATCTGCATCTCCAGGCAATGGTGCTTTATAAGGGTTAATTTCATATATAATGTTGTATATAGGAAAAAATTGATCATGATCAATATATGAAATACACTCCATTCTCTCATTTTCCCTCTTCTAGTTGTTGCTTGGTAGGTATCATCCAGCCTTGATTTCATAAAATTTTCTGAGTTCCACCTTTCTCCAAAAAACGTTTAAAGGGTTGCGGCATGCTGGACCGAGCTTGTTTAAATTATTCTCCCTTCTGTGTTGTGTATTGAAAACATAGTAGGGAATGTCTACTTCCACTGAGACTTGATAAGAAAATTTAAAAATGCGATCGTGCCAATTTCCTGACCATGTTTAGAAATTGTGAATTTTATGCATGTATAAAAAATTTGAAAATAATAAAAACATTTATACAGCCAAGCCCAATACAACATATTGGCAAGGAAACTGCTCACTAGTATCATCATTATATAATGAACTAAAAAATATTTTAAGACAAAAAATGAGATATGGTGTTAAATCCAAATAGAATGAGTCATTTTCAAGAAGAAATATTGACTTCTTAACCTCTTACATGTATGAATACCTTTATTTTTGTAGTTACTATCCTTTTATCATAAAACTAGAGACTGTCACCTGAGGAGATGCGTATTGCACCATAGAAGGAACCGTATGTCCTTATTTATAAGGCCTCTGATTTGAATTCATAACTATAATCTGTGTATAGAGATTGGAATGCTGTTTCTGGGATTAGGTTTTGGATTTTAAAACTGAAGTTTAATTGAAGGGTTTGTAAATTTGATAGACATCCTAGGCCCTTGTTATGTCCCTAATTGGCCAAACTAGAAGAATAAAATGCATACTGAAATAAATGAAATCACTCACAAAGCAGTTTCTTGCTTACGTTGTTTTATTTAAAAGGCACCCTCCACAGAAAAGAATACTATAGTTTCACTAATTGAACTCTCAACTTAAAATACAGCAATACAAGAGAAGGAACAATTCAAGACAGAAATGATCAAATCAAAGTAAATAGGAGTTTAATTTTCCTTCTGAAGAAATGTGTATTCAGTCAATTCTCCTAAAAAATGTTTTTAAAAAATAGAGAAAAAAGAAGACCAGGAAGCTGTTAATATTCTCTGAACTATTTCTGAATGTACATGAACTCAGGAAAATTACAAAAGACATTCTGATTTTTGAAAAAGCACTAAAAACTGTTTGTTTGTTTGTGTTAAATTTATGCTCAAGTTCCCCTGCCAAGCCTTTGGGCATATTTATAACCCGAAGCCTGATTCTATAGAAAAGTGATGCTTGTTTTATCAGCCCTTACACACAAATTGAATTGCTACCACAGCAAAGAATAATACATCATACTGGCCCAATTAATAAATTGTTCTAATATGTTGAGAGCATGCTACTCCATTAGCTTCATTATAAAATCATTAGTATTTTATGCAATGTCTTTGGAAAAATATAATACAGATTTAGAAATTGCAATTTTTATATTTCTTCTAGAACACGAATAATTTAAAAATAAACATGCATAGAAAATGATCTTAATGGAAGACACTGATACTTACGGCTATGACCATGGAAGCTATTTATTTGTTTTCTTGCATGATTATTCTTTATTAGAACTGGGTAAGAGAAACTGATAATGTAACTACATTTAAAGAGTAATATTTAAAGATAATGAATAATAAATGTATAACTATCCCGATTTTTCAATTTCTTTGGATTGAGCAACACCTAGTGGATCAGCAAAGCATGCTTCTGGGTGTGTCTGGGCGGGTTGTGTGGGTGCGTTATTGGGTGCTATATACACGGTCCCTCACTCTTTCTTGTCTGATGCTGAGCCCTGCTCTGCTTCCTGGCTGCCCTGTTACTAAGCCCCTGTGTGCCACCAAGCCTCTCTGCCCTCACGGTTCTCTCTTGAGCCAATCAAACCATAAACTGAGTTCCCAAAGACTGTGAGCCAAGTAAAACCTCTCCTGCCTTCGGAATGTGTGTTAGATATTGTGTCCAGCAATAGGGAAGCTAATTAATATAAAGAGTGATGAGAAAACTTGAGTGACATTTCAGCTTTTCTAATACTGGACCAAAAACATGCTTACATCTCCTAAATGTGTTCGATTATACCCCTTGTGATATTTGAATGTTTGCAGGAGATAATTTGGGACCACATTAGTGAAGGAGTCTGCTAGCTGTAATTTAGATTAGTTCTTAAATTTTTTCTAAACACTGATTTTTTTAGGAGTTAAGGCAATTGAGTTTTCTATACATTGAATACAATGTTAATTTTTTTTTGAAAATTAATGTAAGTATAGCTATACTCTTTAATAAAAATTGTACATATGATTCTAACAGAAAAAAGCTTGAAATAATATTACTATTTCAATATTAGTGGGACAGAGTTGTTAACAGTCTAATTCGCTTGAATTATTTTAGGGCATACCTTAAAGTTGAATATATAATTTTATTCTCATCATTCTATTACCTGCCTACAGCCGTGGAATTTGTTTACGCTTTATCTAGTTTCCTTCTGGGCTGCCTCCTCACCTCAGCCTACACATTTTGGAACTGCCTCAGGGTTATTACTATGATGTAGGAAGTTATTAAAATATGTTAATGTACTTGACCGAGACGACTTTAAATTAAGCCCTTATAACTTTCTGCCTTCCGGGCTGTCCACACTATAAAATACCTGGAATAAGATATTATTCTGTGATCAAATTGTTAGTTAGGAGAAAAATACTCTTATGGCCTTTTTTCTCATAACTGTGACCGTTTTCACTGGATCAGCTCTATAATTTAGGTAAAAGTGGTGATATCAAATGCATACTGAATCCTGTTCTGGGTCAGGCAAACTCCTTCTCACCTTGCGTGTTTCATGGTTATCCTCATTTTGTGGATGAGGGCTGAGTGGCTGAGTAGCTTTTAGTGTCGCAGAGCTAATCAGTGACACATCCCTGAGTCCTCCCAACCTGCCCGGCTACAGAGTCAATGTTCTTAGCGCTGTAATATGTGGCCTTTTAAATTTTAGGGTAGAAAGAGAGGCAATGTGTCCATGTTTTAATGCTATCTCTCTATCTTGAGCTCCTTTGCATGTTTTGTTAAATATCAATACCATAATATTCTAGTGAAATAAAGACGAAGCTTGAATTTATTCCTTTGAAAAGTGAATGAGTGAAACAGTTAGTAGCTTAAAATATTTGGGCAGTCTGTCTGCTTAGCATCCAGGTGCCCGGGCTCCATCCCGGACCCGTGAAAAGTTAGTGGAATTGATCAGTGTTCAGTTTCACAAGGTACACCCCTCTACAGTACGGCGAAAAGGATTGGGAAGCACATTTTCCCTAGTGCGTGTGTTCTTCAAGACCTCTTCACCTCCAGTTTCCATTTCCGTTCTCTCCATCTCAATTCTCTCCCCACTGAAGCGCTTTCTGTTTTCTCATGATGTATGACCAAGGTCCTTGGAAATTTTACGAAGGATACTCTCTTCAGCCCCGCCCCTGCCTTACAGTAAAGTTTCTTGATTATGTCTCCTTCCGGGACTTTGTTTAGAGACTGTTTCCTCATTATTTAAACACTAAAGCTGATTCAAGTTTCCAGGATTTTAATGTGCAACATTGCCCTTCTCAACGCATCTGTTTGTGTATCCTATAAACACACTAGATATTTCATATTCTTCGTGGTTCTCTTGTGTTCTTCAAAATATCTACTGGTGTTAGAAGAGGCATTTGGGGCTTTAACACTGATGTGAAGATTGTCTGGCCTTCTCTCTTAACCCGTCTGGTATTAGCGTGTCTGGGTAGGGCAAGATTTGGCAAGTATCACGGCCTGATGCTCTCGAGTCTGGAAAACAAGCTAATGAGGAAACTCAGAAGCCAGCGGTGGTAACTCCTGAAGGGCCAATAGCTTTAGATGCAAAGGAACCAGAGTCTCCTGCCCATCAGCACCACGGAAGGGGCCAATACAGCTTTGCTGTCACAGACATTTATTGTAGCGATGTATCTACCACGGGGACACGGAATTCTCAGGGCACAGAAAGCGGGAAGTGTGCTGTGGGCAGCTCTGTGGAGTGAATGTTTCAACAAATGTAAAGAAGCTTCAAAACCACACAGGCATAAACCAGATGCACATCGGTTCCGCTTCCTTCCCAAATTCAGAGGACACAAAAGCAATGAGCTCACACTCATGGAGGGATGGCAAAGAGGAAGCGAATGTGGATGACAATGAAAGATGAAAGACATGCTTTAGCCTTAACAAACACAGGAAATACTGAGAATAATTTTGAATATAATAATCTTTATAGGAATAGATTAGAAATGTAAATTTTCCTGTGGAAGAAAATAACGAATATATTTATATTTAGTAATATATTGATAAAGGAAGTCCATTGAAATTCAGTTTGAAAAATGGCAAAAATATGAAATCATGGCGAAACAAAAATTATCTTAAGTGTTATTAAAGCTCCCAAAAATTCATTTAAAAATAAACATGTATAAAATGTGCTTCTCAAAAAATTTTGAGGGGTTGAGGATTTAGCTCAGTGGTAGTGCATTTGCCTGGCAAGCACAAGGCCCTGAGTTCGATCCCTAGCATAAAAAAAAAAAAAAAAAAAAAAAAAAAAAAAAAAAAAAAAAAAAAAAAAAAAAAACTTATCTTCCAAAGATCCTTAGCTCACTTTGTGTATATAACAGACCTTATAATAAAAGATAACACCAAGGATAATAGTACTTATTCCAAAAATGTTATTACATGAAAACCAAACAAACACATAAAGGAGGTCCTTAAATTAGCCTGGGAAAGTTTGATGGGAAGTAAATGTAGGATAGTACCTATTACTGAG
>PVJO010027257.1:0-19928 GCA_004026905.1 Hystrix cristata | reverse complement strand
GAACCAAATCCTTTTCACCAAGCCACTTCTAGCATCCACCCTGCAACCCCACGGAAAAGGAAAAGAACAATAGCTCAAAGATGTAGCTAATCAACCAGAGGCAAATGCATTTCTAATTAAAGATGATGAATATGGGTCACCTTTTAGAACAAGCAAACACAAGTCAAGCGTCATTCTTCTTGATTTGTTCCAGGTCATCGTCCTCCTCCGACTGGCTGCAGAACACTAATGGATCATCTTGATAAAAATTCATTTTTCCATCCATCTGTTATATTGCACCTTTAATGTCAGTTCCTCCTAATGTGTCTTGATTTTGCCCCAGCCCCAGCTGCAAATACACTGCATTTTATTAGAATAAAGTCTCATGACTCCAGCCCTCTAAATGAGAGAACTAGCTGCAAGCCCCTTTTCTCCTCTGCATTTGCAGTTTTAAGTCTCAGTGTATGTTAGTATAATGCATTCATTCAGTACCATTTCCAAAGGAGGGAGCCCCTCTGAATCAATTTCTTGATCCAGAACCAGATCAAATCAAATAAGCAGTTTATGCACATAAAAGAGAGGGATCTGACAGCAACAAATGTTGAAGGCAATAGAGAAGAGAATATTTCATTTGGGAAACAACTAAGTACAGAAAGTCTTCTTCCAATCAGTTGGGAAAATGCAAGGGGCTAAATCCTCTAATTCTTCTATGGTTGTCTGACAAAACCAGGACAGATTAAATTTTTAAAATAAGAAACATACACACAGATCTCATTCCAAACTCAGACATGAATTACAAAGCTATGCACTAGAGGGATGAAGATGTCTCTAAGCAAAGCCAACCCTCAGTATCCCTTTGCTGGCGACAATTCCAGATGTTAGATGCAAAGCCAGGGTCAACTTGGCAAGGTGAGAGAGGACAGCGTGACTAAAACATCAAGAACATACAGCCAGAGATGAAGAGACGGGGCAGATAAAGCTAGAAACAAGTTACAGATGAAGACACTGAAACACCAGCAATTGAAGTGATTCACTCAAGGCTGTTAGAGTCAGTTTAAGTGAGGCACCTTCAGAGGGTCTTACAGGAGCTATTGATGGGGTTTGCGCAAAGCAGTACTTAATGAAAATGAGCAAGTAAATCACACTGAGTCTCCAGTTCACCGGCTTGTGTCTGTGTGGCAGTTTCTATTCTTTCTAATATTTTGGACACCCCAGCCAGTGTAGATCTGAAAATCCTATTTTCTCTTTGTTTCCTAACATATGTTCTCCACTCTTTCCCATGGCCTTCAAAGCCTGTAAAGTTGGGGGTCCTCATATTTCTCACTGCAGCACCTTCCATTCCTCCCACACGACTCAAGCAACATAAGGCTTGTTCCCACCACAGGGACTTTAATGCTGGCTATTGCATCGGCCTGGGAAACTCCCCCAACCCTGCCCCAATCTGCATGTGGCTACTTCTCATCGTTCACTGCTCCTTTCAAATGTCTCCATCTCATTTTAACCTACTCTGACCACACTATGTAAAGTATCCATTCCCATCACTCAGAGCCTCACAGGAATCCTTTGCATCGGGCTTGGTTCTAACTGATATGTTCTTATTTATTTGCTTACTGACCCTTGCTCCACGCAAAAGCACACTTACAATGCAGTCTCCTAGAGTGGAAAATGTATCACCTATGCCTGGCATGTAATCGAATCTTGATAAATATTTGCTGAATGAATAAATAAAATCTTTAGAGGCAAAGCAAGTGAACTCTGAATAGGTACAGCACAAGCCCAAACAGATGGAGAGGGAAAGCCCCTTCAGTGCTGACCTGCGTGCTGGTTTGAAAGAAACCACATAGAAAAAATATTTCTCCCTTTCTGGTATCTCGCTATAATTCCTCATGCTGTTTCACACCCTTTCTCCTCATCTAGTCAATGTTCATCTTTTTGTGTGTGTCGTTATATGTATGATTGTGTTTAAATTTGCCTAAATTATCATATATACATATAGACACTCGGACATATTTATTTCTCTATATGTAATTGTTTATTACTTTGTCCCTGCAGTACCATGTTCTTAGATAAGTCCGCGGTGATAACTGTCAGTAGATGATTCCTTCTCTGCAGTAGCCGCGTGGTGTTCGTGGCTGGCACTCACACCACTTCTCCTTCCCTTTCCCTCGGGTTAGTTAGCTCTCTGCTACTACAAAGAGAAAATAGTAAGAATGTCGTTTAGGTGTGAACCCAAGTGGGAACTTCTCTAGGATATTCAACTGAGAGTAGAATTTGGGGTTGTAGGGAATGTGCATGCTAAATCTATACGCTACAAGACCATCAGCACTACCTGGATTTCTGAATGCCAAATTTTCCAGTGTGATTGACATTATTCCAGCTAATTTTTATTAATTTAATAAGCTTAGGCTGATACATACTTAGTATCCTGACTTTTAAAAAAATGCTTACTAATAAGTTTGAGAACCTCACTATACACACACACACACACAGTTAGTTCTGTATTTTTCTGTTCGTTTTCCTGTTTTTTCTAGATTAGTGACCCAATCACCTACAAAGGACACTTACTCTTTCTTCACAATGGTAACTTCTATCATTATTTTGCCATAATTGACTATAAGGCCTCTAATATATTTAATTAGTAATTGTGACAACTTCCTGTGAATTTCAGAGGGAACATATCTAACTTCTAACTTCTTTTGTTTTTAAACATAGCTTATGTGTTGTTAATCTTTCTGGTTTTCTGGTAAGTGTATTTAAAGCTGTAATACTATAAAATAGCTTATAGATGCATCTGTTGCATCCTGCAACTTTGATATGTGGTATATTCATCGCCAGTTGTTCCAAATATCTTATAATTATCATGAGTTTTTACAATCCAAAATTATTGAGTAACATGATATTTATTTTGTATTGCTTGTGGTGTTTTTAAAACTATGTTTAGATTACTTATTTCTAATTTTACTGCATTGTGGCCAGAAGGCACAGTCTGCATCACCCTGAGATAATTAGTGGTTTTATTCTTGATTACTTTTTGGAAGTGTGCCACACGTGTTTGAAAAGAATATGTATTTTCTGATAAGTGAGAGTTCATTGATAGAACTGAAGCTGTTCAACTATAAATATTGAGTTATCTATTTTTCTTGCTCTTTGCTTTTATTGATTTCTATAACTAAGTCTCTATTAATAATAGTGCATACATGCTCATGATGGTTATAGCTTCCAGTGCTACCAATTTCTTTATTTTTATGAAACATACTATGAGTCATAGGAATTTTTCTCAAATTTTATTTTTTTGAGATTAAAGTTGCCACTTTAGCATTTTTTGGAGCTATTATTTGCAAAATTCTGATTCTTTTTCAAATTTTCATACTGCATCTTGCTGTACTAAGAATATTGTTTAAAAAAAATCCTCTATCTTATTCTTTCATCTACCTAAAGGTGTTTGACTTTAATAAAAAGTTTAATTCATTTACATTTATGATAAATTTATAAACTTATGTATATTTTATATAGTACATTAATTATTTTCATTTATTTCAGCTTTTTCTATTTCCAATTGATAAATCAAAATTTTATTCAATGGTTTATATTTACACATTTCTTTTCATTTTGATGGATTACCTTAAATAGGTGCTATGTTAATATTTAATTGCTCCCATTGAATTCTAAAGAAAATTTTATATTAGCTAGTTATTTTCTAATAATTTTAACTATATTCTCAAGATATAATTCATATTATTTTCTTAAAACAATAGAAGTACTATTAATTTTTTAATTGGTCCTATGCCCACTGTATTGACATTGCTAAGAGTTTAAATTCTGAATTGTTATATATCTACTTTCTATTTTTCTTACCTTCCTTTGATCCTGGCTCTTCTAAGATATAGTGAAATTTTCTAAGTTTTGTACATCATTCTTACTTCCTGTAACTACTACAGCATCCCTCTGGATTTATTTCTCTTACTTGGGTGTTTTCTGTAAAAAATGTTCCAAAATACGTATCCAGATTACAAAATTTTAAAAGCTTGTATGCCTGAGTATATATTCCTTGCACTAACAAATTTAAGGGGAAGCAGTGTTGGGTACAAACCTCGAGGATTCATTATTTGCCCTTCAATATTTCAGAAATATTATTCATCATATTTTTGCATTTTATAATGCTATTTATAATTATATGATAGATTTTTTCTTTATAAGAGATCAGTTCTTTCTGGAAGCTTCATTGCTTTCTTTATCTGCTAAATTCTTTGATCTTCTATAATACCTCTAGGACTGGGTATATTATTCAGATAGTCCAGCTATGGTTTTGTAACAAACCATATCAGTAACAAACCCAACGTATCAGTAGCTTAAAGCAATAGAGATTTTTTTTCATTGCACAAATTTCAGTGTAGGTCCATCCGATCTCTTCCCCACCCAATGACTCAGCCATTCAAGTTCTCAACATCGTGGGAAATTCCCCTTTCATTAGAAGGCCTCTTTCACTGTAATGTCACAAAAAGAGATAATATGGAAAATTGCATGGTTATTGTCACAGATGAAGTCTAAGACTGACTTACATCAATTCTATGTACAGAAAATGTAACCTGTCAGGAAGGCTAAGACATGCTGAATATTGTATTTCATTGTGGCCAAATAATAAACTCCTAAGCCCTATCTAGTCACAGAATCCAACTCAAACTCTAGGATCTCCAGATGATGTTCAAAAACTTTTAATTTTGGTCGTCCAACCTAAAATAAATTTGCGAATGACTCTCTTAATACACAGTAAATGGAAGAAGGACAAAGAAACTACAACAAGCAATCCTATTTATGTAATTTTTTAAAACGTTGCAGTAAGTGGTCACTGGGCAAACAAACCAGAGAAGAATTTCACTGAGTGAACAGGCAATCAGTGCCACTGACCACAAACAAGAGTATGGAGCATCCGGATGACACCGGTAGTTCATTGGCCAGAGCGAATCACCTGCACACCACAGGAGCAAAACTCTCCACCTCTGACAGTTTATGGTGAATCCCACTCTGGCTTTTGTGTAAATGTGTCAGGGTTACCCAGAGCAAAGTTAGGCACCTGAGTATTTGCCATATTTCTACATCTACATGGTCTGTGTTCCTCATTTATTTGTTCGACCAGGATTTCTTAAGCCCTCAGCATACCAGGGAAAACCAAAATAAATAAGAGAATATCAAGCATGTCAGTTTATCCAAGGGCAGAATCTGCCACAGGATTCCTGTTCTCATTGATCCTAAGGAAGTGTCCTTAGGAGAAACCAAGAGAAATAAGATAAATACAGCAGGGTCCTTCAGAGCTTTGGATTCTACATTAAATTCCAGAGCTGACCCCACAGCGGAGCCCGCGAGCTGAGCTTTCAAATTCCCATGTAAGGCAGCCATTGGCAAAGCCTCTGCAAAGCTTTGTCAATCGCAGGGACATCAGGATGCCGGTGCTGCATACAAACCAGCTCTATTAACATAGGGTGTGGGTGGAGGCTCTTAGAAACAAGGCACACAGAAGCTGGGACCCATATGGAGAAAAGCAGGAAGGGTGTGAATGCATCGGACAGAACAGCATAGGGACCCTCCAGAGCCACCACAGAATGGATAATCTAATGGAAAGATGGACCTGTGAGCAGAGAGGAATATCTGCATGATTTAGATGCTCTGAATAGGCATGAGATTATACACCAAACAAATGCTGAAGTGATCAGCTCTCCCGAGCCTGTGGACAAAGACTTCACAGAGGTAGAGGGACGGCTGGCTCCCTGAGCTTTTGTGTTTTAGCTTCTCCCATTTCGGCTCTATGAAACTTCAGTATTTCATTGACTACTTCTAGTTTAAAATCAACTATGCTACAAAGGAATTCCTAGAGTTAGGGGTTCTGTGACCAAAGTGACCAGCAGGTGTTCATGACTTATCTCCTTTCTTTACTTGGTGGAGTTTTCTTGTCACCAAAAAAAAATCTTCTTGTGTTACAAGTTAAACTAATAATAAACATTCAAATCACCCTACAGGGCTACTTTGAATATTGCCATGACAAATGAGGATTTCTAAACTCTCACCAGAACTGGGCCCTCTATCTTTGTTTCATATGCTTATCAATGTCAAATTCAATTTAATGGCCTCAATTAAAATAATTCCTTCTAACCTGTGTCAGTTATACGACTGCTTTTAACTTGATCTAGAGTTTCTTACTATTAATGTATAACACATAACTAAAGATAAAATGTCTTCGTACATGTTTAATACGAACATCACAGTCGTTTTCTTTCCTAATTAATTGATTCTGTTCCAAATGGAACCAGACAAGATTAAATGACTTTCCCCAAAATGGCCCATATTTTAATTATAAATCTTTTGACTTGAAAATTGTCTCATCCTCAAAGGACATAGAGTTGTATCGCAATTATTCATCATGTCTCTCAAAACACAGGAAATTAGAGTTCTTCAGAATCTCTACAAAATGTGTGCGAGGAATTTAAACTCAATATTTATTACAATTAAAACTCTATCTCTGGAAATTATTGTTTCTTCAAAAGTGACTTTCTGTGAGCCCAAATAAACATTAGTTTTGTGCTTTACCCTCACAAATTTTCAGAAACGTATTTGTACATCTTATAAGGGATCTAAAAGCTAACAATATTATAAACAATACAAGCAGGGATGAGGAAATTTGACACATGAGGAAGAACAATGGCAAAGTACAGCTAGCTAAAAGAAAATACAAGAAAGAATTTTATAATAACCTACTACTGGGAGAAAACTTGCAATAAAACATATTATTTTGGGCCAGTTAGAGTAAAGATGTTCTCTTGTTTAGGATGGTTCAACTCATGATCATAGGGGTTTAGAATGCTGTGAAAGTAACACACCTTCAATAGAAACAATATTTGGAATTTAGAATTTTGATCTTTTCCAAAACTCCAACATGTGACATGAGACTCTTACCACACCACAGTCACGGATGAAAACAAGCCATACTCTACAGTGTGTTATGTTGTTAAGCTATGATGTTTGGCAGGTTGGGTACCTTCAATGCATTTTATGATATTTTCAACTTACGATACTTTTCTCCAGCCATTACTCCATTGTAAGTGGAAAAGCACCTGGTATTCCTACGACAGATGGAGGACAGAGACACTGCATAAGCAATAAAGACAAAACTCGGTGTATGGAAGATACAAGAGAGCATTAGTTTCTGATCAATCAACTTTAATCACGAGAGCATGACGTGTCTTCCATTCACCTGGAAGAACATTGTATTAGAGTTAATACTGAGTAAGGACTAGCTGAAGCCCCTAAAGCACTACTCATTTTATAAAGACATACACATGCTAAACGGCTGAAATGGTCAGTTTCATGGGGTCCTAAGAAAAAGGCCTAAAGGGAGTCAAATAAAAGACTGGAAAAGGAATGTTTGTGATTGGAAATCAGCGTGCGTACTTAGCATAACTGTGTGAACTCTTTGTTAGGGCTTCAGTGTCCCAGAGGTTGGTTAAGGAGTTAACCAATTATTCTTCAAACACACACACACACACACACACACACACACACACACACACACACCATCACCACCACCACCTCCACCAACAACAAACCACGTTATAACAAGTAAACTTCTCTGCAGAGAAAAAAGATGCATTCATCCTGGATAGACTATACCAGGCTATTCCTCCAACATCAAAACAGCCTGCACAGATACGATGACACAATGAAATTCTGTTTGAAAACTATCCTTCCGGGCAGGATCTTAGAGACGGCCCTCTGGTTGTTCTGTGTGATCCAGGTGCATGTTCGAGGCTGCCTGAAAGAGAGGCCAGGCTCATGTATTTCAAATGTCTCCCCGAATGCCACTGCCTTCAGCTGTCCCCCAGCAAACCAGAAGCAGTGGCGAGGCTGACACAGTTCCTCCCGGACAGATGCCTGTGGGTTGTCACATCTGCAATCCTTGCTGTGCACAGACTGGTGTGCCAGGGAGATCAGCAACCCAAGGACAGGTGGAAATAAGCCTTCTTGGGAACTGATGAGCCAGATTAGAGCCGTGCCCGCATGCTAACCTGCTCACATCCAATCCCAAGTGAGATGAGGATGAGCTGATCCGGGACGGGATCCACTCAGATTTTCCTCAATCTGCATATCAAGAATTTATGAGCTGCTGATGAAAGCCCCCGAATCCTTCTCCATTAGCACTGCTGAAAAAACCTGCAAGCCTAAATAGATATCCACCAAGAACAAGAGCAAAGAAATTGTAAAAACATTAATAATGTACCTAACAAATATCTAAATTTGGACTGTTCTATTTACCAGAGATAAACTATTTAAGAGACATGCAAAGAGATAGCCCCTTAAGACAATTTATTGAAGTGAATTATGATTTATAGGTGATGTAGAGCCACTGCCCTAGAACTCCACACTAAGTTAGAATCCCACCAACAGGGTATGGTGTCTAAGTAATCCATGTCCCTGCTACCACTTGGCAGGTAATTGTGCCTTGTCCTCCCGAGATAAGACATTTTCTGTTTACCTAATAATTTATTTCTAGGAACTTACCTTACATGTATCTACAAATGTGCAACTGATTGTTCCAACTAAAATGTATGCTTCAGCAATAAGCTGGAAAGTATTTTAGTGTCTGTCCATCCAGGACAAGTAAAGTATTCCAACACTGGTGCTCAGTACTTCTAGAGGGGATAACCTATATTGGCTGATACAAAAGTATTTCAAAGATAGTTATCAAATGTTACATGACTAAAGCAACATACACAAATGTGAAGGGTAAAATGTGCACGTGTGCACGTTTCTTAGTTGAAAAACTATTAGCGGCAAACAATAAATAGAGATACTCATAAATTGCAAACCGTGTTCAAATGGCCCACTCAAGCCTCTCAGCATTAAAGTCTCTATTCTTTCTGTCATATAGAAGAGTAACCATGTCTGGCTTCACTTCATAGCCACTCAGTCAGATGATAAGCTCAATGCACACTCTCTCCGTCCACACACAGCTTCCTACAATTATGTATACTTTTTACCCTTCTTAGAGGGTTATGGGTGCAGTTGTCTTGTTGTTGTTAGTGTTTTTTAATTACTATGGCAAGAAAGCCACCTAAGGGGCAATCTTCATCTCAAGAACGCACATCCCACCCTCTTTGGAGCCATGCTTTTCTGGAAAAAGGCCCATTTGGTGTTACCGTGGCCTCAGCTCATGACTTCTCTTCACACCTGGAACCAGCATAACAGTATCCTAAGGGTGCTGTCCTACTCAAGGGACATTCTGGGCTCTGACCTTAATGTGAAGGTCCTCTGCTCCTTTGTACATCTTCAGCAACTTTCCCATTTTCGCAAAGTTACGATTTGAAACCCAAACAAGTGCTCACAAAACAATCCTACTAGCCAGACTGTTCACTTTGGGCTTACATTCAATAAACCTCACAACATCAAATCTGTCTGTTTTGCAACACGCTATTATGAAGTTGCATATAATGTTTTCATTTTTATAGAAGTAATGAAACAAAATCACTGGGTAAGATAAAACTCAGATAGGATCGAAACACCCCTGAATACAAGATAAAGCATCTTATTTACTTTGGAGGGGATAACTTTTATCAAGGAAGGAGAAAGAGGAGGACGAGGAAGAGGAGGAGGAAGAAACCTGAGAGCCTGTTACATGACTAACCCTGAGGGATGAACGACTCAAACAGAGTTGTCTGAGGAATGAGCAAATGAACTTAGGACACTCACGCTGACTTGAGAAAGATCTTCGAAAGTTCAACATTTCTAAAATTTCCTTGATGATGTACAGAAAGGAGCAGGAAACCACTGCAATGCTGAAGTCTTTTGATTTCATCTTCAACTTCGTCCCCAAATCAAAAGTATAGTCGGTTCTAAATGTAATGTCTAATCCTTTCATAATTTTTATGAACTACTGCTTCTATTTTAATTGGTAGAATATTTATTTTTGTCTGGATGCAATTACGAGTTTAGGTGCTCAAAGATTATTTTATTTACAGGTGATCCATGGAATTCTTCATTCTCTATGATCATTGGACGGGCCACGATGCTATAGTTCAGCAATATTTGGATTTAAATAATCACCACGAACATAATTTTTCTTCAATGTTTAGATTTTAATTGTTTTATAATGGCACTGTATTTGTAACAATGTCAGATACATCATCTTTGAGGGAATGAAACTCTCAATCCTTAATTTAATTTACCAAATGATTAAAACAATCAAGTAATTATTGGAACAATCCTAACTCTTTCTGGTTTCTTTGTTTGTTTGTTTTACTTGAATGATCAGATAATGCCACTTAACTGTTTGGAAATGTATTTTCTACTAATGGAAACAACATTAACACTATGCATTTTTCCTTCTTTTTATATGAACAAAAATTGAAATTGAAAATGAGGAAAATAAATTTATAACAACCCTCAGTTTATCTAAATAAAAGGACATGTTTTATTGAGAATATTATCCTCTGCAAATGAAAATATTAATTTGTCATGTGCAGGCAGAGTCTACAGCCAATGCTACTGCTATGGCCTTCATGGTGAGTGGTTAAATGTCAACAAACATTTTAAGCAAGCTCGATGATCATTATCAGATTTCTAGGGAAATGAAAATCTAATCCTTATGTTTTCATCAAACATAGATTTTTGCTTTTTGGCCTTACTGCTGTCAAAAACGTTTATTGCAGAAGAAATAAAAGACAATGAGAAAGAAAAGTTTATAGATGGAAGAGGAGGAGGAGGAATAAAAACTTACCAGACAACAAAATAAATAAGGGTAAAGATTTATAACACAAAACAAACAACAAGGCCACTGGAGCACGGAAGCCATATGACTCCCAGGTAGTGTGTTTGGTCTCTGGCTATATCATTCCACCACTGCAGCCTCCGTGTCTCAAGGACACCTCGCCTCTCGTTCCTGGTGACACTGATGGCTGATGTCCCTCGACGGCTATCAGAGGGAGCAGCAGAAATTCTCCTCCCACCTCCATCAGAGAGCAGAACAAATTAGCTGTCCTTGCCAGTGCTCATATCCAAACACTTCATTTCATACCCCACACGCTGTGCTGGGAGGGGAGATGCTACTTGTGGTTGGAAAAGATCAGGAGAAGAGAGATGGGTGTTGGCTGTTGCTCAGTTTGAACCATGTACTAAGGACAGATCAGGTATCATGGCAGAAAATGCAGCATCTAACACAGAACAAGCATGCTTGTCTACACACTCACAAGTATCTGATTAACGGATGCATGATTTCTTTTTTTTTTTTTTTGGTGCTGGGGATTGAACCCAGGGCCTTGCCTTGCTAGGCAAGTGCTCTACCACTGAGCTAAATCCCCAGTCCACATGATTTCTCTCTGAACCACTCAAATAGAGTGCAGGACTGGACACATGGTCCACCCCCTTTCCTAGAAGCTACAAACCCAGTGGAAGATGGACAGCCTCCTGAATCCGAGCCAGTGTGCCAAGTTAGAGATGATACCTTGAAAAGACTCCATGTGCACCTTAAATCAACAGTTCATGGTGTCACTTCTCCAGTAGGAAGGAAACCCAGGCCCAGGAACCTAAGCATTAAGAGCGGCCTTATCATCATTCTCAGTAAGGAGGTTAGGGAATTTCTGCTCTACTCCTCATCAGTCTTGACTCTACAAGTTCTGGGTTCCCACAGCAGGGGCATTTTCTTGGAGATTAAAGGGAGTTTTGCAATCAATTTAAAGGCTCTCATCACTTTGTGCTCCAAACACCCTTGTACAGAGGATAAAGAAAGGGATTTCCACGTTGCTATTAAGGGCATGGACTTGCTACTAGAAAACAAGTGAAGAACACAAATGCTGTGGAATCTACTGATATCGCATGCCCAGATTTGTTGCAAATGGCCAATAGAATGACCAGGTATAAAGACTCAGAGCAAGGGCAGAAAAGAAATTAGTAATTGTGAAGTAAAAACACCATTTATCACAGCAAGTTAAACCGAAAATTCATTTTGATTTGTTCTAGATTGGAGCAAATTTCCTCCAGGTTTTACTTTGGGCTTTTAATTACTTTCTATTATCATGAATAGTTGCCTTTCCAGAAGCATTAATTTCTCATTTATCCTCTTATATCATTAGGACGATGGGAGATAAAGCTGCCCGGGTTCGACATAACTCCATAAAAGGAGATTAGAATGCTGCACAGATTATTATTTTTTTACAGAATTGCTTTCAAGACAAATTGAATTTCATTGCTTGGAATGAATTTTTATGTTTTGTGGAGAAGGGACAAGTGGGTGTCAGCCATTACAAAGTACATGGCAATGATACAATTGGAAGAAATCAAACATATTTTAATGCATTGAGGTTTAATGTTATCTTCTCACGAGCTTTAGGAGGTTTGTGTCGAGGTCCAAACACATGATTCATCACTGCAGAATCCTAGTGACAAAATTAAGATTACTCCATTTCAATGTGAAGATAAAGAGGCTCATTCTCAGCATCACAGCTCTTTTCAATTTCAAATGCCAAGACTGCCTCAAAGTCAAAGGAAGTGAGATGTTTCCAACCATGATTCCACCCAGGAACCCAGATGTGTCCTGCAATATTGACTATTGCCAACATTTATCAGGATTTCATTAAAAAGTATAACAATCTGATAAATAAATGGACTATGGCAAATAAGCAGTGTCTTTTCACTGTGGAGGCTGACAAGACATTTATACTAAGTCCTCTCAGGGACACATCTGTTCACAGGTGGAGGGCCACCAAGTCTACTTGAGTGTTTCTCAGTAGGAGGAATCAGACTCTTGCTGATTAACCAGTGTTAGCTTGAAACCTTCTTGTAGATGGTGAAGGAAAAAGTAAAATTGAAGCAGCCTCCCAGGTTTTTGGTTTGAGATCCTATGTGGACAATAATGTCATTTGCTGAAATAAAAGTGGCTGGGAGTAAAAGGAATTCTATCCTGATCATAAATATACAGTCCTGCTTAATCTATTAAGATCTAGAAGCTTGGCATTTCTTGTCAGGTTTTGGTAAGGAGCCACTTGAAAGAGAAGAACAGTCAGCCTACCAGAACCCAGGATTCCACATCCCAGACTCGACCAACTGGGGATAGAAAATAATTTTTTAAATTTAAGTCTGTACTATGTACACTTTTTTTCTCATATCATTGTTCCCTAAACAATACAGTATAACAACTATTTACATACTATTTACATTGTACTAGGTATTATTCAGGACCTAGAGATGACTTTTTAAGTATACTGAAGGATATGCATAGATTACATGCAATTTATAGAAGGGACTTGAGCATCCTTAGATTCAGGTGTGGAAATGACATAAGTGAAAGGAAAACAATTCCCCCACAGATCACAAATCCTGATCATACTTGTCTCTTCTATAGTCTTCATTATGGGATTGTTCATCTAAAACATTTTAAACAGTAATTTTATATCTTGCTCTCTCCCTTCTTGCATTTACCATTCCCTCAGACTCTTTTTGTGATTTTAAATTTTTTTTTCAAGGAACTTGGAGTGGTGGTGTTATTTTACTTAATTTCATCTAATTCTTCAAGTTAAAGTGGGCATGTGAATTTGAAAGATAGTGGTTCAAAGACCAAAATCACTGATGAAAAACATAAACTTTCTTTTTATGCAAGAGAAATTATAAGAAAAGAGGTGATATATCCATTATTAAAAGAAGCCTTATTTATGGCCCAACACAGCAAATATCATTAAAAGAAAATTATAGTATCTGGCTTTTGGTTTCCAAATATCAGTTCTACTGCCTGCCTCTTACTTGCTTCAGTTTTATTTCTTCAGTTCTCTAAAGTGAATCTTCAGTGAATCTTCAGTGAATGAGATTTTCCCTTCCTTGATAATCTCTTCAAAAATTATTGTCCACAACACTGAATGTATTTACCACTGAGCATAAGTTATGCCAAAAGATAGGATCTGACCTTTGCTTCATCTTATCCAAAATAGTCTCAGGAAATCAGGCCACTCAGAGTGAAAGCAACAAGCAATACCAAGCAAGCAAGTGCTATGAGCTAACTATGACGATGTCATTGGAATTCATCTTAAGAGACTTCATTCTTTCAAAGAATTGGCAGCTTTTCATATGTTTCTAAGCATTTGCAGCCTTTTGAGAATATGACAGGGAAAAAAGAAAATAAATATTACAATATTCTAACAGAAAAAAATGGAAAACTAATAGAGTTCACAATGTCTTTTTATACACCTTAATTCACTTAAACTTCAGCACAATTCTTTTTGAAACAAGTGTTAGAAAGAGTTGGAGAAGATCCAAAAGGCCAGAAAAGTCAAACGCTTAGCAGTGATGCAGGCAGGATTCAGACCTAAATCTCTCAAAATCTAAAGATCTTATTCCTACTACTGACACAACAGAAGAGAAGAATGAGAATAGACTCTGGTCTTAAAGGCTTTAGAAAGTACTGAAATGCAATTATCTTCAGTAAAGAAGTAGGCTTACCAAAAGTATGAGAACTAACCACTTATCTACAAAAGAAAAATTATTGCGAGTGTATTAGAGAATATATTGTTTCCAGAGAAACAGAATATGACGTGTGCACATGCATAGAAAGAGAGAGATTATTATAAAGAATTTGTTTATAGGATTATGAAGACTGATAAGTTCAAGTCTACAATGTAGACTCAAGACTCAGTAGAGCAATTGTGGATAGTGGGTGAAAACCCCGGAGAGCTGATGGTCCAGATGAAGTCTAAAGGCCAGCACAGAAGAATTCTCTGTTGCTCAGACACTAGAATTATATCGCTTTTGGGCTTTAAACTGAGTGTACCCACATTTTGGAAGGCCTCAAAAATCTATTAGTGTAAATGTTATTCTCTTTTAAAACATTTAAAACCACCCAGAATAATGTTTGAGCAACTGTCTGAGCACACTGAGGTCCAGTCAAGTCAACAAATAAAATTAACCACTGTAGAGGTCTCCTATAAAAATCAGCAAAGTGAAAGGCTGCACAGGTTGGGAGGCAGGTCACAAGCACACATGGAAGGTAAGTATAAGCCACAAGAAATGGTGTACACTAGTGTGTGCATGTACTTGGCATGGAAAAAGACAAATCTCATTGCCATTCTTCTCCACATCCATCTGTGAAGGCTTAAAAAGCCCAAGTCGGGTGGAACAAGCCCACTGCTAGTAGGTGCTTTCCAAAAGCATTATTTATGTGAAGAGGATGATGCAGTTTCAACAGAGGCAACCACCTCCAGAGAAATGCAATTATAAATGAGGCTCAGAATTGATCTAGTTGAGTCCATCAGCACCAGAGTTCCTATCTACCTGGCTCACACAGTACTCCGCAGCTACTGCTAAATACCGTAATGCATACTCGTAGCAATCACCCTGCTCAAGAGCCATATGAGGCCCTTATTATGTAGCACTATTTACTGAAAACTTTTGTTCTGAATGCAAATCTAGCTTTCTGTAATTTCTTTTTTTAATCTCTCTTCTGGAACCATAAAGCTGCAGTGAAGACATTTATTTACTTAATGAATAAATGTTATTCTTTATGCCTTAGTCACTTTGTCTAGCTTCCTTTGACCTCCTTATCATCAAGAACTATTCTTATTTTCATTCACTATAATAAATATTGCATTCCCCTAGGCTGCCTTTTTTGAGATCCATCTCATTTCTTGTTCATTTGAAGGAATAAAAGAGGAAGGATAATAGTTACATAGAGAACTGTGTTGGTGTGTTAGCCAGCTTTACTATCAATGGGACTCAACACCAGACACTCACATTTTATAGGACAGCTTTAAATCGGCTCACAGTTTCAAGGGGATTCAGTCCATGGTTGGCTGAATCCAAGGTGGAAATATCATGGTGGAAGGACCTGGTAGAGCAAAGATGCCTACTTCCAAGCAGGTGGGAAGAAAAGAACGGAAACCCTGCCAATGAGGAAGGGGCCGGGGGCCATACATACTCCCCAAAGCCACATTCCCACGACCCACCCAACACGCCCATCAGTGTGCTCAGCCAATCCCCAGGCAGGTCCCAAAGCCAATTGAGCTGACACTCCAGCTGACCGCCGCAGGCGAGCGCTCATTGAGTTGGCATGAGAAGCAGGCCTGCACTGACCAGCCCTGTCTCAGTACATGTTTCAAATTAAGAAGACTTACAGAGGAAGGGCTGAGATATGGAGTGATAGTGATACCTGGAAAAGGATCCCTTTCCCTACCAGAATCTCTCTTTTAACAGGACTTTAAATTAATCAGCAGTACTTTTCAGGGACTACAAGAGTCTACCCAAGGAAGATATTGTAAGTATTCAAAGACACATCAAATCTACATAGAACATCACCTAGAACAAATAAAGCCCAATGAATGTTGAGAAGACAAGAGAGAGAGAAATCACAGACAACACCAGCAGTGGACAGTGAAGATATGGTCGGCTTCACTGCTCTCTGGACCTTTTGCAGAGAGAGATGTCATCAACTGATGTATAATCGGGGTTCAATGTTTATACCATTCCCTGTTTATTAGGTTTCTTTGATATCATTAAATCGTATGCTCATATTTCCTTTCTTCTTTTGTCCTCTGCATAAATATTCATTCAGCACCAAAAATATGCCCAGTATTTTACAAAGTTGAAGAGGGTGAGAGGGACCTGATTATGGAACATCGAACTTCCAAAATCCAAGTGAGTAAGGACAGAGTGAATAATTAAGGGCAATGTGTGATAAACAGGAAAGGGTTTCTCTTTATCTGACACAAGGTAAGACAAACCCTACCAGGTAACAGCAGGAACACTGAAGATGAATGAATGAATGTTTGCTTTATAGTCAGTTCACACACTTTCAAGCATGAATGGAGAATTTGACATGCATTTGTTGTTAATTTTAGTGGTACATTCTAGATATACATAATAATATTCATCATAGGGAATTTGTACCTGTACATGATCTATCTTGCTTCTGCTTTTTCCCCATTCCCCTCCCCTCCCTACAACCCCTCTTTCCCTCCTTATTTATGAAAACTTTGTTTCTCTTTTCTCCTTCTATTCTCTTTTTTCACTTGTCCCTCCCTTCCTTTCTCCCTCAGCCCTCCCTTGCTCCCCTTCCCACTTGAACAAGTTCTCCACTTTCCCCAATATATATAATACATTTGGGTCCTGATTTACACTTTCTGTGTTTCACAACAGAGAAACAATGCAGTATTTAAACATGTGTGTCTGATTAATTTCACTTAAAAGAATGGTCCCAAGGTGCATCCATTTACCCAGAACTATTACAAGCTTATCCTTCCTTAGGGCAGAGTAGTATTCTATTGTACTAAACACACACACACACGCACACGCGCACCCACACACACACACACACCCACACATCTTCTTTATCTATTCAGTAGTTGATGGGCATTAGGCTGCTTCCAAGATTTAGCTATTACAAATCGCTACTATAAATATGGATGTTTATGTATCACTGTAGTATGAAGCTTTTAATTCTTTCAGGAAGATACCAAGAAGGGGAATAGCTGGGTCAAATAGAAACTCTACTTTTAGTGTTTTGAGGAATTTCCACACTGATTTACCAGTGGTTGCACCAGTCTATATTCCCACCAACAGTGGAGAAGTGTTCCTTTTTCTCCACAGCCCTGCCAGCATTTGTTATTCATTAATTTCTTGATAATAGCCATTCTTTCTGGAGTGAGATGGAATCTCAGTGTTGTTTTAACTTGCATCTCTTGGATGACAAGTGATGTTGAACATTTTTTCATATATTCATTTGCCACTTCTACTTCTTCATTTGAGAAGTGTCTATTTCAGATGCCTATTTTTGTATTGAGTCTTTAAATTTGGGGGGGGACATGATTTTTTTGAGTTCTTTATATATTCTAGATATTAGTCCTTCGTCAGAGGAACAGCTGGCAAAAATTTTTTCCCACTCTGTGAGTTGTCTCTTCACTCTGTTGGTGGTTTCTTTTGCTATGCAAAAGCTTTTTAGTAAGATGAGATCCCAGTTGTTGATTCCTCATGGTATTTCCTGGATGATTGGGGTTTTAGTCATGAAGTCTTTGCTTACACCGATGTCTTCAGAAGTTTTACCTATTCTATCTTCCAGAAGATTTAGTGTTTCTGTTTTAATATTTTGATCTTTGATCCATTTCAATTTTAGTTTAGTGCATGGTAAGAGATAAGGTTCTAGTTTAAATATTTGGCATGTGGTAAGCCAGTTTTTCCAGTACAATTTATTAAAGAGACTTTCTTCCAGTGTTTGGCCCCTTTGTCAAAGATAAGGTAGATGAGCATATTTGGAGTTGTTTCTGTGTCTTCTAATCTGTTCCATTAATCCTTGAGTCCGTTTTCTTTTTTTGCCAGTACCATACTATTTTTATCACAGTAGCTTTGTAATATACTTTTAGCTAAGCCATTTGCTTTGCCTGTTTCCCAGAATTGCTCTTGCTATTCTAGATCCCTTCCAATTCCAAATAAATTTTAGAATAGTTTTTTCTAGTTCTATGAGGTATGCTATCAGTATTTTGATTGGGGTTGTATTAAATCTATTAACAATTTTGGAAATATGGCCATTTTCACTATATTGGTTCATCCTACCCTAGAACAAGTGATATCTTTCCATTTTCTGATATCCTCTTCGATCTCCTTTTTCAGAGGACTGTAGTTTTCAATATATAGGTTTTTTACTTTCTTCATTAGATTGATTCCTAGGTACTTCATTTTTTTTTTCTTGGCTGCTATTGTGAAAGGTGTGATTTCCCTAATTTCTCTCTTGATGAGTTTATTTATGTACGGGAGTGCTTTTGATGTTTACATATGCAGTCATGAGTATTTTTCGTAGTCAATGAACATACATTTAACAAATTATCTGAAAATGGAGGGATTTAAAGAAACAATATTTGTTGTTCACAGTTCTGCGGGTCCAACCCTCAGGTGTGGCTTAGCTGGGTGTCACACAGGCCTCACTCAAAGTTTTGGTCAAGGCAGGATTCTTCCCAGTGATCCAGGAAGGGTTTGCTTCCAAGCTCACTCACGTGGCTGCACACAGGATTCCGTCTCCTGTGATGCTGGGGATCTCAATTCCTTGCCCGTTGCTGTTCAAAGCACAGCTCCAGTTCCTTGCCATATATCTTACAACCTGGCAGCTGGCTTTCTCAAAACAAGAAGGTAGGAGAGTTCCAACAAGATGGAAGTCACAGCTTTGGCCATGTGTCTTTTCTTTCAAAGGAGTCACGGGGTCTAGCATACAGTGATGTGGAGGTGACTGTTCAAAGATGTGAGTATTCTGAGGCAGGGGTAATTCCAGGCCATCCTACAAGTCTTCCTGCCCCAGTCCACTTGGAAGATACCAGGAGAGGAAACTCTCAGAGCTTCCTCATCCAAAAGAGTGCTGAATGGTGTGAGCCACTGGGCTCCATAGTACCTCCATGTTCTTTCTCTTCCCCTCACATTCTTGTTTCCACTCTCTCTTCTGTCTCCACTTCCCTTTGACTGGTGTCAGTAAAGAGGTTGGGAGAGAGAAGACAGAAATATTAGGCATCTCTAATCAGAAATGTGTTTAACTTCCGTGGGTCATATCTTAGAGATGGGGTCATAGACACATTGTGTGGTGGATTGACCATAAATTATGGGGTTTTTTCTAGATTCTTTTTCCTGTGATTTTCACAGCATTTAGAGATTTTAAGGTACTAACATAAATGTAAGGTCTCAAGATGCATCCATTTACCTAGAAATATCTCCAGCTTATTGTTCTTTATGGCAGAGTAATACTCCATTGTATAAAAAAAAAACACATTTTCTTTATCCATTCATCAGTTGATCAGCATTTGGGCTGTTTCTAAGATTTAGCTATTACAAACTGTGCTGCTATAAACATGGACGTGCATATATCACTGTGGTATGATGCTTTCTATTCTTTTGGGAAGATACCAAGAAGAGGAATAGCCAGGTCAAATGGAACCTCTAGTCCTAATTACCTG